>LOEQ01002520.1:167536-181500 GCA_001685075.1 Bramus lutescens
TCTTCTTCTTCTTCTTCTTCTCCTTCTCCTTCTCCTTCTCCTTCTCCTCCTTCTTCTCCTCCTCCTCCTCCTCCTTCTTCTTCTATTCCACCAAGAAAATTCCTTTTCTGTGTGTGTGTGTTCAAGTACATGTACCTTTGCAGAGACTAGAAGTGAACATTGGATGCCCTACTCTATCACATGCTGCCTTAGCCCCTTGAGACAGGGTCTCTAGCTGAACCTGGAACTCATTGCCTTTGTATCGTCTAGCTGGCCAGTGAGCTCTGGGTATCTTCTTCTCCATGAGTGCTAGGATTATAGGCACTCTCAGCCATGCTAGGCTTTCCTGTCATTGCTGGAAATCTGAACCCAGGTCCTCAGGTTTATACAGCAAGCACTCTTACTCTCTGAGCTGTTTACTCATCCCACTCTCTTGTGGTTTTGAAAACCAAGTTGAATCATGCTTTTGTTTTCCACTATCTTGGTAGCTGTAGAATCACAGTCCATAGTGATCATCTTTCCATCCACTCTATCATCAACCACTGGCCTGTAAGTTCCTCAAGGGCAGGGTCAGGCATTATTCATCTTTACACCTTAGAGGTGTTGAAAAAAGACAGACTATAAAGCCTCAGAGAATTAACTTCATATTTTTGCTTTGCCACATCCCAGTTGAGTGACCTTGGATAGTTTAGTATAATTCTCACTAACCTCTTGGACTGTGAATAGATAAAATTTTAAGATACTGATCTTGTCAACCCATGGGTTAGAAGACTGAGACTTGCATGCTGTCATGGGCCCTTACCTGGTGGCCTCTGATTAATCACAAGTACCTTTCACATAAGACTATGATTTACATGAGTGTTAAGATGAAAGAGGAGGGATGTACTAAGTTGCTTAACTGGCTAGTCTGCACACATGTAAAATTCTGATGATGACAACTCATTCCAGCATTCAGCAGACTGTTGAAGTATTTATATGTGCTAAGGACCCATCCAGCACAAAATCTTAGGCACAGCTACCAATCAACAGCACTGTTTTTTTTTTAATTTGTTTCCCTCTGAAACCTTTTTACTATTTAGGTTTTTTCCTGTATTTTCTTTTGCTAAATATTTGCCACTCCCTCCTACCTCTCTTCTGATTCCTCTCTGGTCTGTTTTCTTTTCTTTCCTTTGGTAGGTCTTTCCCCACAGCCTCCATCCATCCACCTCCCTTCAGTTTGATTGCACACTTCCAAAGATCTGGATTTCCACTTCTCACTCTGTGTTTATGATAACACTGCCTCATTACCCTCAAAGCAGTATTACAAATGCTGACAATCTTTTGTGTGTGTGTATGTTAATGTGTATATGAGAGAATGTGTGAGTGTGTATGTGTGTATGAATGTGTATGTGAGAGTGTATTGTGAATGTGTATGTAAGAGAATATGTATGAGCATATGAATGTGTATAGGAGTGTGTGTGAATATATGTAAGAATGTACTATGAGTGTGTGTGTGTGTTCATGTGGGCATGGATGCATATTTATGTGTGTGCAGCTGTACAGGTATGGGCAGGATATGTACACACATGTGAGGTTAGAAGTCAACCCCTTCTCAGGGGCCATCCACATTCTTTTGTGAGACAAATTCTCTTACTTGACCTAGCACTGACCAGCTAGGCTAGAGTGACTCGTCAGCAAGCCTCAGATCTGCCTGTCTCTGTCTTCCTAGTACTGGGATTGCAAGTATGTGCCATAACACTCATGGGTTATGTGTTATCAAGCATGAGTTATCACATGGGTTCTGTTCACAGACCCCAAGCCCTCATAGTTAAACAGCAAGCACCTTACCTATTGGATCACATCCCTAGCCATGAATACTAAAAAAAAAATCTTTATCTAGAATTATTCCAAATGACAACCTATGAAAGGAAAAATGAAATTATTTTCAAGGAGAATGAATCCAATTAAGAGAAATTTTAATAAGACCAAAAACTCAGAAGAGATAAGCTAAACAAAAGGGGCATAATAGGAAAAACAGGAACAAAAGAAGTCACACTATAATAGTAACAGCATTGTTTGAGACAACACACATCAATCCAGACTGCATGAGAGACTGTGAAAGAGCAGTGCATCTAACAGCAGAGAAAGGGAGAGACCACAAATGAATAATAGTGACAATAGCCTCATCATGGAGTCATGACAAAAGGATTGCATGATTAAAAGTCCTCAGGAACACTGCATTTCATCAGTGGGGACTGAGGATGCCTGCACATTACAGGAGGATGTGCTAAAGCAATTTGTCCATGTTAGTCCAATATTGTCCTTCTAATATTCCCCTGAAAGTGGAAATACTTTTTTTCTTTTAAGAAATATCTCTTTAAAAGAAGATCGGGTTCAGGATGCACACAAAGTTAGCCATTAAATTCAAAGAGCAGCAGAAGCAAGACATCCTTGGCCCCTTGCTTTACTCATCACAGACGGTCCAATATGGCCCTGGTATAGGATGATGCAGCAATGAGAAAGAGCACACAAAAACCCATTCCTATATAATTTGGATGAAACATGGTTAGAGGTAGAAATATACATAATTGATCAACTACATGATAGTTTACAAGGTGGGTATTGCTACAAGGAATAAGCATTGAAATGGGATTGGAGTGGGTTATGATAGGGCAGTTAGGCAAGGACCAGTGGAGAGGAAGGCCAAGGAAAGTTCACCTCCATGAGATAGGGTCCAGTATACTCTAAAGATTAGCAATCAGTCCAGTGTGGCTAGAGTAGCTAGAGTAACACACTAGGAGGACATGAGATCAGGAAAGCAAGGGAGGGCCAGACCACACAAGATGATGTAGACTAAATTGTGCACCTCCTAAGTTCATGTTGAGCTCCGAATCCCAAATAACTAGAATAGGGTCTTCAAAGTAGTGAAGTCAAAATAATGTCACATCATCAGAGTAACCTGTACTCTGACATGACCACTGTCATTATAAGAAGAGATGTGGCAGGAAAAACCAAGTTTGCCAAGAAACAAAAACAAAAACCTTCTTTGACTTCTAGTCTCTAGAATTACAAGAAAACAAATTTCGGTTGTTAAGTCATTTATCTGTGCAATATTGCTATGACATCAAGCAAACAAACACACAGCACCAGATCCCAGGAAGGGCTTAGGCCCTGGCTGAGAGTTCATTCAGAAGTCCCCGAGCACAGGAGGGGCAGGTCAGTCTGACATTTCTGTCTTATATTAGAATGTAGACAGACCGCAGGAGACCACAACTCGCACCTTCTCAGCAAGAACAAGCCACATGAGCTATAAAGTCAGTTCTTTCATTTAGTTACCAGAGAAGTGAGGATGGAAAGAAACCTGATTGAACTAAATCCTAGAAGGGAAGGAACAGGGAGACCCCCCAAAGTGTTTATCTCCCCAGCCTCACGAGAAGTGCATACCTGCCATAGGTGGGGGTAAAACGAAGGCAGCTGAACTGGTGAAAATGTTAAACTACATGTTGGCTGGTGTGAGGGGGACTGCACCCTAACCCACAGACAAACAAGATTTTCCCTGGAGAGAAAGCAGTGGTCCTCTGAATACTGGGGATGGAGAGGGATGGTCAAGAAATAGACCAGCTTCCCTGCGGTCCCATGCACTCCATGTCACCTCCTTACAGTCCTTTCATAGCTGTACCATCTGTGCTGATGCCACTCTCCCCCTCTTTCCCTCCCCTCCCCTCTCCTTTTATCTCTCCCTCCCTTCCTTGGGCATAGATCAGTCCGCTTCTGCTAGTTTATCTATCTATACTATTGATTTCCTCAAGCAACCAAATTTTGTTGTCAATAATTTGCTGATCTTTTCTTCTATATTTCTGATCTCTATTTTGATCTTCAGATTTCTTTTCTGTTAATTTTGGAGCTTGCTTTAGCTCGTCTCTGCTACTTTAAGATAGAAGCTGAGGTTGATTTGGTACTGTCTTCCCCTCCTATTACAGGCATCTAGTTTTAGAAATTTTCCCCAGAGTACTGATTCATTAGCATCCGATGAAATCTCCACCACTTCACGCACATTTTCATTTTGGTTGAAATTTTCTTTATGATTTGTTCTTTGACCCGTGGTGTGCTAGTTTCCAATGGTGGCAAAACAACTTATCACAAGCTGGTGACATAAAATAACAATTTACTTTTGCATGGTTCTGGGTCTAGTGCCAGAGCGCTGGCCAGGCGTGTTCCCTCTGCATTCTGCTCCTGGTACCTTCCAGCTTGCATTGGATCCAGATGCTATCTCTGCTATATTCATGTGGTCCTCTCAGCAGGTGCTGTATCTTCTCTTCTTTCCTTTTTAAAGATGCTTTCACTAGATTTAAGAACCATCCATGCAACCATTGCTGTCTCATCTTAAGATATTTATTATATCTGCAACAAACCTTTCCCAAGGAGGCCATAGTCACAGATTCCAATCAGTAGGCCACAGATGTGACCTTTCCTGAGGACCAAGGTTCAACCTACCACATAGGGCTCTTTAAAAATATAATACATAGGGTCCACATTTGGAGGGAACTTTTCAGACATCTTTGTTGTGCATCAAATTTGAACTTCAATCTTGAATACTTTGAAATTCAAACTATGCTTTTTTTTGTCTTATCAATGCTGGGAATAATATTGCTGTTTTTAGTGTTGTGAGCTGTCTGCTTCCCGGTTGTTTGATATAATCATGTAGACAATTAGAGCCTCTTTAACATTTTGTAAGAGGTACTGAGTGTTCTGAAAAAGTTTTATGTTAAGTTTTGTTGTAAGTTAGAAAACTGATAACTTTTCTTCAAATAGCAGAAAACTCTAGAAGCAGAGTATGCTAATTATAATTTCTGAGAAGCTACACATCATGAACTCAAACTTATTTATGGGTTTAATGTAGTTTAACTCCTTACCTCATGGGAGTTACAATATTAAAAAGGCCATAAAAGATCGGAGTTGATGGGGCTATATCACAGCAGGGCCTGCAATCTGCACTGCATCTCCTAAGGTGGCCAAACTGTCTGATCAGTTCACATCTGGGCTGTTGCTGGGTTTGAAGAAGGCAAAAGAAAGCCTGTGAACAACGGCCTACAGAAAAAATGAAACTGATGGTTGGAAGGACTACAGAACCTCACAAACACCATGCCCAGTTCATCACCCAAGCAAACCTGCCTCATCTTCAGTCAGTTCTATGAGAGCAGGAGAATGGATACAGACCAATCTTACATCAACATGAAAGCACACGGTGCTCTCTACGATAGGGAACACAGTAAACAGAAAAGGGAAATGAAGTCCAATTAATTCTCACAGGAGAGCTATTTCTGTGTCAATTGTTATCAAAGGAACCAAGTGTCCCATTTGGGAGCTTGGTCACTATTCTATAACCACTCAGCATTGCTTTCAGATGTTGTGTGAGGTAGAATTGAAGCTATCAACATGGCTATCACATGCTCTTAAGGAAATTTGAGAATTTCATTGATGCTTACAGCATGTAATAATGAAAAATACAGTAACCCATATTTCTACTACTAGATGCCTCTCCATAATGAGATTATCCTTAGGGTCACCAGTTCCTGAGACAATCTCCTGTAAAATGTTTCAAAGCATTGCTGGCATTTCTCCATGACAGACTATGACAAGTCACCATTCCCATGCATGCCAGGGTCACTGCGCCACTGGGGACCAACTAATAGAGAAGTTTCTGTCCTTGGTTACCAACAAAGAGTTACCAGACAAGCTTTCTCCACCATTATGACCCCAGGACACCGAGAATCGCTAACATTTTTCTCAAGTTTTGTTGCCTTAAACAACAACTACCGACTTGAAATATAGCCTTGTGTCAAAAGCCTTCATCTAATAAGTAGATGGTTGGTTTATTAAATAAATGAAGACTGGGAATCTTCTAAACAAGCACTTTATATAACTTTTAGCATCCTGGTGACCCACCCCACTTTATACTCTCCAAAGCACATGGAATAATGTGCTGCCCACAGCTTTCCAACCTCATCAGAGAAGGAGCCCAATCAGGTAAGACTTGAGAGTTCCTTTCAGGTCAGGCTGTCCAAACATTTCATTGGGTGTAGTTTCCGACTCTTTTGATGTCAGGCCATGCCCTTGCTTTGAGTGTGGCTCTCCTTTTCGATTTCTACAGCATCTCACATAAAACACATCCTCTGTGCATCATCTATGATTGCCCTTTTTCTCTTATGAAATGAGAGAAGCCATCAAAGTTCAGCACTTTTTTTCTATTCCCCAGTCTTTTGTGGCTGGTCACTACTCACAGCTCACTCAACACCTTTTCTTAAGGAAAACTGAGTAGCATTCGCTTTAGTTTTGAAGAGAAAGCTTCTCTTAATTTGTATGTTATATTAGTTTACAAGGTGATGGACTGTTTCATGTAACAGAATGGCAAGTGCAACTGTACTTGGCAGTCCTGCAAATGCTCATCACCACAAGGGGAACCGCAATTGCCAAAGTGTACCGAAGAGCAGCCTCTGAATGAGGCAGACATGAACAGGCAGATTGCAAGGGGAAGTAACTGCCTGCTTAGCTACTCAGATGACCAAAGGCAATGGATGCAAGGAATCTTGCTCTTAATTGTTTCTTAAAGAGTTTGGTTTATTAAAAAAAAAAAAGAATTATACAAAAAAAAGACTACAGCTTCCTGTTACAATTAGGAAAGTCCCTTAATCAAAATACACAAGCACACATGTGAAACAAGACAGGCTATTGCCTTTACCCTGGAAACTTCCTACCCGAGGCCTAGCTGTACTCATGCTGAAAAGTGCTAGGTAAGTTTCCAAGGGGGAAAAATAATCAGTAGTACCACCCAGCTCCACTGCCTAGAAACCACAGCAGTGACTGGCCTGAAAACATTTTCACGATGGTCCAATAATGCACTTATATCTTGGGGATAGCCAACAGCTGTGTACCTACTCCACAAGAAGGAATTCAAGTGGCTACGGCAAGCTGAGTCAACTATCCATGGCCCATGACCCTAGAGGAGAATCTGATGCTGCCATTTCCTGAGTCAGTATAGTTTATAACTGTGTTCTAAATACTTATACTCACAGATCAATTTAGCTTTCAGCCTGCATTAAAAATTCTTTTTCCTCCCAGAAGGCAGTTACTATTACAGAGACCCACAAAACGGGTAGAAATGTGGAGAAGTAACCATGGGGCGCCTAGTCCCAACTGATCTATCAACAACATAATCTCTACATCTAAGATTCAGAGAGCATGAAATGGAAAAGAAAGAGTATTAGGGACCAGGACACCAGCAGGTCATGAATTTGAGAAGGATCGGTGATATATGGGAGGAGATGGAGGGGTCAGAGGGAGGGAGGGAAATGTTACAAATACAGTAATCATGTATAAAATTCTCAAAAAATAGAAAAATAAAAGTTACATTTTAAAAAGCCTATAGAAAAAGACATGTCAAATTCTACTTGGGATTTAAGAATAAGCAAATAAAATTTAGGAAAACACAGCATCAAAAAGGGAGCAGTGGGTATCAGAGAATCAGTTTTCAACAACAGCAATAGATGCTCATAACACTACCCAGGTGAGCCCAGAGCAATAGACCTCCCCTGCCTCATTTTACCACCACACAAACGGACAAAGTGATGCGCTGCCCATAGCTTCCCAACCTCATCCAAGATGGATCACAGTAACCTAGCCTTAAGAATTCCTTCCAGCTCAGTCTGTACAAATGTTGACAAGTGAGTGACACTTGTCATGAAAGACCAGCATCCTAACATCACTTACAAAGTGGCTTTGTAAGTAATCATCAGGATCTGAGATGAGAAGCATGTTTTTATATACCTTTACGGTGCTCAAAAGAGGGATGGGGGTTTTCACTGTATCGGATTAAATACTTCAAAGAAGCAGCTAATATCCATGAGGAAAGTTTGACTGGCTGAATACCTTCAAGTAAACAGGGTGCCCATCTTTCCATCACCATGAACTCAGGCTACATCAAATCTGTTGTCACAGTACTTTGAATAAACACAGTAACTGTTTAGTGTGCTGTAGGAAACGCTCAAGAAATTGCAGAACTACTCTGTCTCTATAGTGATAGGGGAAAGTTATACACACCCTAGAGGGAGCTATATGGCTACACATTGCCATGAAATATGACAAGAAGTTTTTGATACCCAAGTGCTGTTGTGTAAAGAACTAACATTTCCAAAGACCATCAATGACAAGAACGAAATAACTGCATGGCTCTTTTCCTTGCATTTTCTCTCCAAAGGCCCTTGTTCTCCAAAATAAAGATATTCATTTGCATAAAATGATACTCTCCATACATCTCCAGCAAAAGTAAGATGTACTCAGAACATCTACAAATGCAGACTTTGTGGAGCCCATAGGATAAGAGGGTATGGGTACAAAGTGTGATTCATATCCGGTTGTTTTCAAAATTCCAGCCCATTACACTGACTACCATGACAGCTATTTAAGCATGGAATGTTTTCCCTCATTTTTCTTCATATGCTTCAGGAACCATTTACTTGAGCTATGCAATCATTTAAAATGAAATGGAGTTTATAGCTGAGAGAAATAAGAAGGCTCCTAAGCAATCTTGAAAACTGAATTAGTGTTAGGTAGGCAGGAATAAACACAAATTGAAAGTGAAATTGCGGTATAGGGTGACTTTCAATATTTTTTTAAATTAACAGAGAGTAGCTTATAGATATCCAGCTCTATCCTTCCCCACTAATAAGAAAATGTTCACCCCAAAAGAATTAGATCCCAGCAAGGTTTCTTAATTCCAAAAGAACAGTAAGCTGCCTCCATCACAACTCTACCCCTGGCCTCAGTCACATGACACAGGTATAAAAGCTGTGAGAAAGTAGATAGGAGAGGAAAGCCACAGAAATAACAGTTGTCAGAGTGTTGAGGGGGATGGTGTCCAGTGAAAGCTAGAGACAGTAATTGGTGTAAGAACTCAGCCATTTTCAATCATTTTAGAAACTTAACAGATATGTGCTAGAAAATATAGAAAAGAAAAAAAAAGTCTAGTTAGTGTGAGGGCATGTGGAGAAAAAAGAATATAGGGGAGACTTGATTTCATTTGCATAGGATGCTTATGTTCATAAAGATTGCATGTGCATATAGAAACATTTATGTGTGTGTGTACAAGAACTGTGTCCCATCTTGGATTAAGAAAATTCAATATCTTTTTGTTTGCTGGTTCATTTCTACATTGTGAAGGATTTAACTAAGAGCTAGAAACATGGAATCTCTAAGAACTTCAATCAATTCTTGTCTTTTTTTCCAACACAATATTTTTATTGATTATTTGGGAATTTTACATCATGTGCCCTGAATGAACAACTCATTTCCCAGTCCTTCCAGAGCAGCCCCCCAGACCCTTGTGACCTCCCCCACGCACAAAAGAAGAAGAACAACATCAACAAAAAACCCCACCACCACCACTACCAGCACCTCCAACAAGAATAAATCAAGTCTAATTTGCGTTGCCCATGTACTCACTGATCGAGTCAGAAGAGTCAAGAATAGTTGTCTAGAGGCAAGCAGTAGTTCTCTGAGACCTCCAGGGGGCGCCTCTTCTACACAGCAGCACCACAGTAGAGTTCTCTGGTATCCTCAACCCAAATAACCATTGGGTGAGTCGCATATCTGGGAGAGTCTCTGCACCATCAGAGAGCATCCACTTACTCATTTAGCAAAGACTGACTGTACCTGGAGCTATATAAAATTTTAAATAGGATCATGCTTCCTGAACTGATTGAAAGATTCTGATAGAAGATGCATTTTCTTAGCCTTGTGGGTTTTTTGTTTGTTCTAAACTATATTGAATTTGCACATGATCTATTGGCATCTAAGCCTCTTCTAACTCTAACTGGCCCACGTAAGGGGAAGAGAAAGGGTGAAGGAGAAGAGGGGAGGAGAACTTGAGGGAATGAGATAGTCGAGATGGAGAAAGGACAGAGATGAGAGCAAGGAAAGAGATATTTTGATTGAGGGAACAATTATGGGGTTAACAAGAAACCTGGCACTAGAGAAATTACCAGGAATCCACAAGAATGGCCCCAGCTAAGACCCTAAGAGGAGAGGGTGCCTGAACTAGTCTTGTCCTACAGCCAGATTGATCAATATCTTAAATGTCACTATAGAACCTTCAGTCAGCAACTGATGGAAACAGGGGCAGAGACCTGCAGGGGAGCACTGGACTGAGCTCTCAAAGTCCAGTTGAAGAGTGGGAGGAGTGAGAATATGAGCAAAGAGGTCAAGCCCATGATGGGGACACCCACTGAAACAGTCTACCAGTTGGATAGGGGAGGAACCAGCATAGGAGCAAACTAGTCCTGAGATCTTTAAACGTTGTTGTCCTCAGTATCAGTGTGTTGATGATTCTTTCTCTGTAACTCATCTCGCCTCAAATACTTACAGTTAGAGGTTAAATGAGCATTTACTCCAGAACAGTCGTCGGCATCTACTTTTAGCCTCAAAATCTGTTACATATTTACTAGTCAACCTCAGATGCTAGGTAGAAGATTCCTGGATTTAAAATGCAAATATCGTTTTCTCCACCAAGAGAACTCTCTGTCTCTTTGCTTTGTCCTTCATATAACTACACATAGCAAAACAAAATATAACAAAATGAACAGACTGTGATTTTAGCTCATGGATGAACACACAGTAAAAACTGAGCTAAAAAGAGTGAACTGGAAATCCACACACAAAATATACTGACCCTAAGGAATCTTGTATATAGCTGGAGATTTTGTCTTATGGGCAATGCTCATGTGATCAGGCATTTAAAAACTCATCACTCGGTAAAGCTTATTTTTGAAAGCTTAAGAAGCACCCTAGATGTTCTACAGCTGGCATCTGATTATACTGCAGCTTGAAGTGTCTCATTCACAAATAATCATTCACATTTTCTCCAGAGAACATAAGGCACTTTTGTTCACTCCCCTGTCAGCCTGATTTTATCTCTGACACGATGACCATAATTGCGACAAGAACATCTGAGATCACAGTGGGATAAGACCATTCTACTTTAGCACTTCATTACCACCACGCCATGACGTTTGTGCCTTATATTTCTGAGAAGTCCTTCTTCAGAATCACCTTAAAGATTGTTAATTTCACCATAAACTAAAGCTGCTGACTCACCAAGAGAAACCCAAGAAGAAACCTGTGTAATGGTAATTGTGAATCAACACCTGCTGTGCCCTCTAAACTCCTCCTGGGTCATGATGAAGACACCAGCACTCTGTTTCCACAATTTAAAGAGCATTCTCCTAAATGCAGATCCTGTGAGAGTCAGTCATCTTGCGTTCTTGTCTCTCCCCAAAGTAGTTTCAAAGAAATTGACTAGGAAAATGTTCCTAACACTTAAATCAGTGAGTTAGAAACAAAATGCATTGGGGGCTGCTTCTAAAAGTCTTTAAAGACACAAAATCACGACAAAAATGTCATGTCTGGTATATCTGAATTAAATGTATCTTAGGAAGCTCAAAATAAAGGACAACTTTCTGCCCTAACTGATGCAAGGTCCTAGCATAAATCTCAGCAATTTGAGTGACCCTTCAACACCGCTGCAATTCCTCGACATCTGTCTCTTCTGATTTCTCCACTCCTACCTCCTGTTTGTCTCATCACAGCCACAAAGTAAAAAGTCTGTTTGGAAGATTATCAGCTCCTCCATGCCCTTTTTGGGCAGATTTCTCTCTGCAAAAGAAGCAACAACAACAACAACAACAACAACAACAACAAAAGTCTTGCCTACCAATTACTGAGATCATTATAGAATCTTCTATTGGACCATCCTCTGGTTAAATGTTTAAAGCTCAATTAAAATGCAAATTAACAGTAGACAATACTGTGATTACAGCAATAGTGAGACAGAGGCTTAAGCCAGTTTCATCCAAAAATCAAATTTTTGGAACAGCAATTAAATGTGCAATTATTTCCATTTCTATAGAAATTTCTGTGGCCTCAATATGAATCAGGAACCTTCATCTAAAACAGTGCCAAACTGGAGTATCCAGTCTGGTTTGAAAAAGGAATATCACCTTAGAGACACCACAATTTTATAAGCTATGTTTCATCTCATGCTGTTGAATTTATTTTTCCCATATTTCTAAATTAGGTGGGTTAATAATACACCAAAATTCAGAGCTTTTTCTGGAAAGATGATGGTCATTTGATGACTTTTAGTAATTGACTGATAAGAAATCATCATGCTTAGATAGTAGAAAGGCAAATGCTAAATGGGAAAAAAAATCAACATTTGTCCATCTATGTGCGACAGTAGGAGTAACATCTACTCATGGCCGTAGTAGGTTGTGTATGAATATGCAGAACATGGAATAAGCCTTTTCACACAGTAGCTGATGGGGTGTGTTGAGAAAATGTGAAATCACAGTAACAGAGAACAAGGACTAAGAGTATAACAGGAGGCACACAACACTAAAGGAGTCTAGTGAGAAACCAAAGATTATAAGACACAGGGGGATAAACAGTGGGGTAACATCCTCATGGTTTCAAAGAGACAAAAAGCCCCAAAAAGGAAAAGAATAAATTAATAGTTGCCAAATGTTTCAAAGTTAAATACCTAACAAGCAACAACTGGCAGAACATATTGGTTTATCAGTATGAAATAAATCATGCTTTTAAAATTATATAGCTTTCCAAAGGGGAAATATTAGTGTATTAGTAAGATAATAGTAAGAAAGTTTGTATACATGGAAAAAGCAAAGGTAAAATGATTTTAAATGTTCTTTTCCCGATATACTCAGTTTCTCAGAAAACAAGACAATCAAAAATGATGACAAGTAAGTGCTCTAACAGCAAGACAGAGCTCTGAATATTTCCTTAAGGGCAGAACATTCTGTACTATCTTGAAGGGATATGACTTAGCATTCTTTTCTTGGTTTCTGCTGGTCCAAAGAGCACCCTTAATGAGCAATGACCTAGGCATGGTTTCAGCATCTTGACATTGCCACAAACCATCTTGACATGGAGATTTGGGACTGATAGTATTGCTTCTACTGCTGGATATTCTGAAGCAATGTGGAAAATAAGTTAGCTTGTTGTCTTCCCTTCAATGCAGAAATAAAATCCATCTATAAGTCACAGATTGTATCTCACACTATGAATATTATCCAATATTAAGTGAACACAGGTTCTACATGTCCCCGGAGTTTTTTCTAATTTTATAGATGTCTAATTTTATAGTTGTCAAATGATATCAGTTTCCTTCATTTTTTTACTGTTTTATATTGAAATCAAATAATACTTAAATGATAAATAAGCATAAAAGCCACCCTTTAGAATAACAGAAAAGACTTCCGAGAAAGGGGAGGTGATACTAATCTTTAAAATCCTAATGACCGCCCTGATCCTGTACCAGAGATCCATCAGAGGGGTGAGTGTGTTCCTGACCGGCCAGGAGAAGCCATGGAAAGGGAGCACAAACATTCATCAACCCCCTAAACCTTCTGGTCATTCTGCAGGGGCTTCTCTCCCTGGCTACTGCCTCTCTCTTCCTATCCTATCCCAGCCTGCGCCCAGGCACCCCTCCCTTCTTCTGGGCTATAAGATCCCCCAGCTCAGCCTGTTAGGGGGCTGGGACAGGGTGGTGAGTGCAACCAGGTGGGAGTTCCTTTGTTTCACTAAAACTGCAGGCAACAAGCTAGGCCTTTTGTCTACAAGGTCCCTGGCCAACAAGGGGCCCTGATCCTCTACCAGAAGATCCATCCTAGAGCATCTGAAGGAAGATATGGGCAGGCGCCAATGCAAGAATTCCATCACAATCTGAAAAAGAACAAGATAACACCAGAACCCAGGGGACATACACCAGGAAGACTTGAAAACCCTAATCCAGAGGAAGTAGAAAAATATAGGCATTATGAAAGCAATAGAGTCCCTTAAACAGGATGTGAAAAACTCCCTTAAAGAAATGGATGAGAAGAATAACAAAAAGTTTGAAGAAATGAATAAATCCATAAATGATACCCTAGGAAACC
>LOEQ01002521.1:0-15303 GCA_001685075.1 Bramus lutescens
GGGGGGGGTTCACAGTTCCTATAACATCTTCTAAAATGAAGCTCCTTCGGGGAGGTGGTATCTCTGGTCATACAGACATGTATTTCTTTATTCAAGCCAAGTGGATAGATAAAGAAGGGGTTCTGAGCGGCATACTGGAAACTGTGAGGGGCTGGACCAAGTGGGAGTGGCAATCCCCTCATGAGCCAGAGTCCCTGCCCTTTTGTCTGGAGAGACATCCATTCAGGCCTCAGATCCAGCCACAGCCACACAGCCACGGTAGCTGAAACAGAGCAGGCTGTCTCTGATGGCTGCAGCTCCCTGAAAAGCACACTGGCTATGGGGCCAGGAGCAGGGCTCTCTCGTGGAGCCCAAGCCCAGGTAATGTCCTGGAAGGGATAAAGAAGACTCTTGGTATGGCAGGAGAGCAGGGATACACCCAATGGTTGGTCCTGAGTCAGGGATTGAGTGTCCAAGGACAGCAATGACATGTTCTGAAGCATGATTAATAAAAACTTAGATAAATTGGGGTTCAGCCTGAAGATCTGAAAAGCAAAGCAGCCAGCCGTTGGCTCGTACCTCAACCTCAGTCCAAAATGGTGATCCTGCCTCTAGGAATCGCAGAATGAGACTGTCTGAGAGCTGTCTCCTCCCAGCTCATAATCCTCTCTAGTGCTGGGATTAAAGGCGTGCACCTCTGGGATTAAAATCATGCACCGCCCGGTTTCTATGGCAACTAGTGTGACTATTAGGATTAAAGGTGTGTGTTACCATTACCTGGTCTGTAAGACTGGCCAGTGGGGCTGTTTTACCCTCAGATCTTGAGGCAAGCTTTATATATTAAAATACAATTGAAATGCTACTACAGCATTCTACTGTAGATGACTGTGGCCCTTTAAGAAGGGAGAGTGTGAATCTGCCTGGCTTTTCATGTGGCCAGAGTAAAATTCAGCAACAGCATGAGAAAAGTTACTGTCTGGTCTCTCCCAGGCCATACCAGTAGTAACCCTAGTAGGCCAAGAAGACCCCTTATAACTCCCCCAGGGAGCTGTAGTCAGTTTACCCTTTTGAGGCCTCCCTACCATCCTTAGAGTCCTCTGTGCATTTATTGAAGTCTTTCTTCTGGGATGAGTGGCAAGCTGGATGAGGTCCCATACAGCTGGAATCCCAGGTAGTGCTATTCAGCAAAACCATTTGGGAAAATGAGTCCATCCTTCTCAGTCCTATGAGCCTGGCTCAAACCTAAAGTGGGAGCAGCCTGCAGGGGCCCACATTAGGCTGGCTGGAAAAGAGGCCACAAGGCCCCACCTGAGGGACGTTGTAGCATGGGCCTTTCCGCTGTGGTCCCCAGGGTGGGAGGGACCTGCACCCGTGCATTTGAAAGTACACGAGAGTCCCAGAAGGTGGTCAGGAAAGGAACCACAGTGTTTCTTACAGGCCTAGACCTGGGCCAAGCATTCCAAGAACTTACAGTCTAGTTACAAAAAAAAAAAAAGTATACTGAAAAGTCCATACAGTAACATACAGCTATGTGTGTGGTGTGTGTTCATGCATTCAAGCTTGTAAATATACATGGGCGTACATGTGTGAGGTTATGTATATAATGTGCATGTTGTATATCTATACATGCTGTATGTTTGAGAGTGTGCACTCTGTGTGTGTGGTGTCTATGTGTGAGTATTGTACATGTGTATGTAATTAATGTGCACATAAATACATGCACATAAATAGCATGATGCAGGGACCTGGATTCAAGAAAAAAAGAAGGCTTTTTCCAAGGTTTATTTTGGTCACTTCTGCCGAGCAGTGTTCCTCATCTAGGCAGAAGGTGGGGATGGCGGCGATCACTTCCGATAACTAACAAAATAGAGGCAAAGATCCAGGGTGGACTGACTGCTTGGTGCAGTTCAGGGACAACAGGCAGACTGACCTGGCTTCAGAGAACCCTTTGAGGGGCTGCAGAGAGCAAACAAATCAGGGAGTTGTCTACAAAGGCCATCAAAGTGCCAGAGCCAGTGCCCCAATCTGCCACAGTGCCTCCAATGCCCCTAACTCGGGCGTGCAGGTGGCATACTCGTGGGACCTTGTCACTGGCATAGGCAGCAGGTACAAAGGACAGAAGCTTGTGGCCTAGGGAGGAGGGAGAGGAGAAGATGAGGCTGGGGGTTGCCATGGACACTGGGAGGGAAAGGACAGAACACTACTTAGACTATGTTTCTGACACTTCCTAGGAGTGTCAGATGTTTGTCTTGAGTTGCAGACACACACACATACATACACACACACATATACACACACACATACATACACACACACACACACACACACACATCCTTCCACTAATTCTAGTTAGGTTACAGTTTATGGAATGCTTGCTGATGATGAAGTTCTCCCAGTCAAAACAGATCATGAGCAGAGCTTGCGGCATCCAGGCACTGAGGTTTGGTGGGAAGGTAGGTGCTCCATGCCCTCTGAGAGCCTACCCTGAGCCCGGCTGTGCAACAGGGCAGAGCGAGCAAACGGTGCACAAATGTTTTCAGAGGGAAGAACAGCAGAAGGCAGGGCCACTTGTGATCCCGGATGTCGTGGGAAGTGGAGGAGGTGGAAAGGGCACACCAGGGTGGTCTGCCGGTTAGGATCACCATGTTCCTGGAATGGTTGCCACGAAGCATTTTCCCTGGCTTCTCCATGGCAGCGACTGTTGTTTCCCAGAATGTTATGAAAACCTGCAGTTACCCAGCCGCCTCTGGGTGGGAGTGTCCAGACCTCCTCTTCTGCCTTCCAATATACACTGAGTCAAGACAGGGTCAGTGCAAAAAGCGGGCCCCTCTCCATGCTCTCCATGGGACTGTGGTTAGGAACATGGGGATTGGGAAGGTGAAGGGGTCTGGCTGGATGCCACTACCTCTCCAGCCTGGCAGGGCATCCTGTACATGGCCTGCTTTGGGGCAATCCGAGCTCCATGACATCCCTGGGGTCTGGAGGCATTCTCTGCATTGGCACCAAGTGGAAGCCAGGGCCGTGGAGTGATCCTGGGATTGATCTCTGTGCAGAAAACCATGACATGTGGCTTAGTGGAGGTTGTGCATGCCATGTCCACTTGGGGGATGGCTCAGCTTCTGTGCTCTCTTGCTTTTCCAATGATTTTCCTTTGGGACATATTTATTTCCTGGCCTCTTGTCTTTACATGTGTGGGTTGCAACAGAGGGCATGGAGAAAGAAGGGAACTTTCTGGAAAGGTAGCTCCATCTACAATTTTCACAGTGGAAGAAAAATTAAAAGGAAGTCTAGTCAGGAACCTTCTGGAGCTGGCCCACCTTGGCTAGTGGACCCCCAGACACAGGAGGGGATGTAAGCCTGCCCCATGGGTAGACCAGGCATCAGGGTCTTAGTCTCCTTATCCCTAGGGGTATTCACCCCTCTGCCATCTTAACAGGTGCCAGGGCACTGTGCCACATGTCATTAAGGCAACTGTGTCCCCCTAGAGCTGCATCGATCGGCCTTCCAGCTGACTGTTGGTTGTCACGTCATAGTGCTGTCTCCATGACCCACTATGCGGTTGTCACTCATCAGACCTGCATCTCCCTGCCATGCGCAGACACTGGTTGGGTTCTAGGGCAGCCACACACGGAAGCTTCTGTCTTTGCCTCCTGCTCTGCTCCGTNCACGGAAGCTTCTGTCTTTGCCTCCTGCTCTGCTCCGTGTAGTTTGGCCGGGAGTAGATTGGAGTTGTCCTCTGTACGTGATCCCCATGAAGCCAATGTCCAGCGGAAGGCTCATGGATGTCATCCTATACAGCACCAGACACTTGCCCTTGGCATCTCTGGACTACCTCTTGACACCTCTCCCAGCATTTGACAAGCCCCTCCTTCATCTCAAGATCAAAGTCTTCACCTTCCAAGCAGGAAGAAACCACAAAAGGACCCAGTCTTATAACATACATGTGCAAACGGTCACAGCAAGACTCATTATTTCATATCTTACCTAAAAGAAAGCAGCAGCAGTGTTAATGAATTGTGAAGGATGCATACAAATAAATTTAAAAAAAAACTATTTTACTGTAAACTGCTACACATGGAATTCTAGGGACTCTTCGACCCTTATCAAAAGCCTTAGGGATTCCTTGGCTCCACCCCTTCTCTCCATCCACTTCCAGGTCACCAGTGATTGATCCAGCTTCACCTTGCAAACAAGCCCCCTGCTTCTGTCTTCTCTACCTTTATCCCAAGAGCTCTGTTGGTGATGGTGAGGCTGCTCCTCTAATCCTCTTAGTCTCTCTGTCCCTGCCTTTTAAGTGTGATCTCTTCATTCCAAACCTTCCCGTAGTTCCCTATTTGTATAGGACAAAAGACAGCGTCTCTCCAGTGATTTAAAGATGGCGTGGTACTTACTACTTCCCCGACCTTCTTCTGTCTTGCTCCCTCTGCCTCCCACTGCACTCCAGTCATATTGGCCTTTTTGAAGCTCTTGAACACATGGGTGAGCTCATAGCACAGACCTTTGCACGTGCTAACCCGTCTACATGCCTTGTGCCTCTCCTTCGTGGATTTGTGGCTCTACTCTACTTCAAGTAACTGTTCAGTTTCGCCTTCTCAGTGAGACCTATCCCAACCCTTCTACCTGAAAGTGCACCCCTATCAGAGGGGCCCCACGAGGCACACCAACTCCCTGATCCTTCTTCCTGCCTCCCTAGCTTCAGAGAACTTCATGTGCTCCAACGCAGGGGTTTGTTCTGTACGGCACCACAGCTCCAGACCCAGTCGCGTCTACAGTATGGCATTTGTCAGAGCGCTCTCTTCTTTCCCTTAAGCAGGCCGGTGCAGAGTGAACACACAGGGAGCATTTGTGAGGCAACTGAATGCATGGGCAAGAGTTGACCAGCACTGCTCAGTCACTTCAGCTCCCCATGGTGCTACTACCCTCTGTCTAGACAGTCCCTCCTGTGTCTTCCCAACCATAGCTCAGGCAGAAGCCCACTAGATGACCCGAGAGCTTCATCAGAAGCCAAGTTGGAAGAGGAAGGGGTATCTATTGCCTCTGTCTAGGTGGAGGTCACCTGTCTCTTGGGTCCTTCGCCTTCCCTCTCCTGGGTCTGATCAGTTGGTATTCAACGTTTTTCACATCCCCACAGCTGTGTTCATCTGTTCATCTGTGCTCATCTCAACATCTATCTAGACTTGGTTCTTCCTGGCTTAGTTGCCTCTCCAGCCAGCACTGGGGACTGTGGGCATTGAGCCTAGACAAAAATGGATTAAGGAGGTATTTGAGGAATAAGCCAAACACCTGTGCTAAGTGCCAGGTCTACTCAGTGGTGGCCCTTGACAGCTTTGTGAAGGACAGAGTCCCTGCCTGATGGGCTTTTAGGAAAGCATTCATTTGACCTGGAAGACTTCATACTCTGTTCAACGAATGAGAGACAGACCACAGGCAGCCCCGCTGTGGTTACACCCTGCATCTGCTCTAGCCTGTGAGCTAAGTTCCAAGACCCCTGCAGTGGCTTTGTCTAAAAGACAAAGGAACTGCTGCCCATCATGGGGCAGCAGTAGAGGCTGTGAGATAGTGCTGTGGCTATAGAACCCCCAGTTTGAGTGACACCTCCAAGTACTGGCCTGGCAGAGGGCAGGCCTTGGAGAGATCACAGGAAGCTGAGAGCCTGGTGGGAGCACAGCTCTGTAATGAGATGGTGTCCAAGTTGCAGACATCATCCATTAATCCCCAGATGCCAGCCTGGCTCCTGGATGCCTCTTGCTGAGGCTTTCCAGGCCTGCCTGCAGAGGTTAATAAATCCCCAGAGAGCACATATGTGTTGGAAGAGCTCTTGCAAATAGTCATACATGATGTGTGCTCTGATATGCAGTTCATAGACAGGAAGCTAAGGCAGAAAATGCTTACACAGCTTGCTCAGTGAGACGCGGTGAAGCAGAAGTCTGGCTGGGACCAAGTCCTTTCTTCCTTTCCAGCAGCCGGGGACACAGCTCTTCCCTGACCTACCAGCCCCCAAACCCTGGCACTGAAGCCCAGCAGTGTCTGGCTTTCAGAGAGGACTTCCTCCAAGAAGGACCTTATCCATCCCCTCCACTGACATCTAATCCCTTGAAGGCCTTGGTCTTGGGCTAATTTATCATGTTTTCCTGCCTGTCCCTGCCGCTCTGTCTTGAGCTTGAGTTTTTGGTCCCCAGACCATCCCACCTCTGGCCATGCTGGACCATCCCTGCTCCCTAAACCCCACCTGGCTACCAGACTCAACCCTGATCTTGCCAGACTCCTGCCCTTGGCTCAATTCATCTGTGGGTTGCACCTATATGCCTCAATGACTACCCAGCCAGGAAATTCTCAACAATTCAGGATTTTTCCATGACCTGCCTTAGCTGTCACCTTCTCCTTGTTCTTTTGTGTCACCAGAGATCACAGAAACCCTGGGTTTTGAAAACCTAACTTCTGTTCCCTATATGTAGAATCTCAGAGCAGCCAAAATTAGATCATTAAAAAAAATTACATGCCTGTCATCCAAGCACTTTTGAGAGGTGAAGGCAGGAAGATCAGGAGTTCAAGGTCATCCTCACCTATATAGCAAGTTAGAAGCCAATCTGGACTACATTACAGCCTATCTCAAAGCAAACAAAAACTGTAGACATTCCAGTTGTGTTTGTGATATTTCTCTAGCCCTTACCTTTCTCCGTGTCCACACATGCAACCTCATAGGAAAGTGTGTGGATGCTCCCAGCTTCCTCCTTCCTAGCTGTGTGAACCCTGCCAGGTTGCTTAACCTATCTGGAATTGTTTTATCATGTATAAAAAGAAGACAACAGTGTTACTCTCTACCCTAAAGAGATGTGATGCTGGCGGCTAGGCTGATTTGTGGTTTGTTGGGCAGTGCTTGTGCAAGGATGGTACAATGCAAATGCCACTTGTTGGCTTGATATTTGTTGTTATAGTAACAGAAAAGGAAACCGGGGCCCAGGTGGTTTCTTCTTTAGCCCAGTGATACTCAGATAGTCATCATAGGTTGTAGAAGCATGGGGGTCCACTGCCCAGCCAGCATCCCCGTTATTTTCACCTCTCTCCTTGTTTGTGTTGCTAGGGCTGTGTTGCTGTGGGGGTGGTCTAAAGAGATCCCCAGTGCCCAGTTGTCTATAGAGAATGTAGGTCCTGGACCCATCCCAGTCTCATAGCTCTGCCCACCTGCCCCCGCAGCCATATCCCCTTCCTTGCAAACCAACCAGTTATTGTCTGCCTCACTGTCCCAGTCTGGTCCTGCCTAAGCTCTCCTGTGAATGCCAAGATTGTCTTCTGCCCTCACCCTGCCCTGCCTTCCCTGGGAACCCATTGCACAGGAAGGACCATACATGCGACCACAGGTAGACAGCCAGTGAAGGCCACCAGGACTCCTGAGACCTGACCGCCAGACTCTAACATGCTCCTTTATCCTCTAGCTCAGAACTGACTCCCAGATTTGGGAACCCATAGCAAGAATCTCAACACCTATTTCCAGGAGAGTCAGACCACCATAACAGAGACCAAAGTGGCCCCTGCCTATCTGCAGGGGTGAGCCATGAACACTGGTCCTCAACAGAAACTCAAGACTTCTCCGCACCAGGACAAGGCTCCAGGGACAGACAAGGCACTCTCTGTGGACTGACATAACCAAGACAGTCCCAGAAGGTGCAAACACCCAAATCTTGAGGCACACAAACTGTGTGTGTGTGTGTGTGTGTGTGTGTGTGTGTGGAGTGATCAGACTGTCCCTCAGAGCTGTCACCTGGAGGAGACAGAACCTGCCACAGGAGCCATGGGGACACTAGAGGTGACACTTCTGGGCTCAGGTCCCAGTACACAGAGGCAGTCAGAGCATGGAGTGTGGAGTCTTGTTGACAGCTGTACTGGTGTCCCCTAAGTGAAGCCGTGGCAGCAGCCTGAAGGACCACAGATCCCTGCTCTGTTGACCACAGCCCAGAGGACCTCAGAATAGTAATACCCTTTGTCACTCTCGTCCTTCTCCTTGACTACAGAGAAGCTGCAACTGAAGAGAGCCCTGCTTCTCAGGCCTGACTACTCCAGTCCGTGAGTGGGAATGGCTGCAACCCACCGAGCCAGCCATCAGCCAGTGGATCACTCCACAGCCCCAGGAGCCACGCTGATGACCTGAAGCTTTAGATAGTCTTAAATTATTTTATTAGTAGTGAAATATTTCATTTTTAACCATAATGGACTTTGGTTAAGGGGAGGAAGCACCAAAGAGCACAGATATTAAAAGGTTGGTTGGCAGACTATGGAAGTGGTGATAATTCTGCTTGTTTGCCAGGGGGTACTCTGCCCATGTAGTAATGTCACTTTGAAATTTCTCTATAGAAAATCATGATTTTTTCTTTCATAACTCATTTATAATAAATGAAGGAGTATACACCTCTGGCCAAATGGGGGAAGGTTTAATTTTACCTCTATTTATGAATGTTGCTAAAGATTGCGTTGCCATGCACATCAATAACCCCAGTACTCCAGAGGCTGAGACAGGAGAAGACCAACCTAGGCTACAAACCAGGACAGTTTCTCCAAAACTCAAAACAAAACAAACAACAAAAATAAATAAAAAGACAAAGATTATGTTAAAAGTATTCCCTTCTAATTGCATATCAATCTGAAATTGTATTTGATATCAAATAACTTGTTTTAATATGTTTTTAATTCCAACAAGTGTTTACAAGATAATATATGACTGTAAATAGACTTTTCCAATTTAAAAGGCCAGAGCAAGAGTAGACTTAGGCCATTCCTAAACACGTTCCACAAAGGTAAAAACAAGAAAAGATCCGTCTTTTTCCACCCACCAAGTAGCGGGTCTCCTGACATGTGTCATACAAGCCCACCCTGGAATACAGAGTCTTGCTTTCAGTTTAACTTGCTAACTCATCCAGAAGGGCAAGCCAGTGTGCCATGGTGGGTGTGACTCTTCAGGGTGCTCCGGGCCCTTCAGACAATATCCAGTATATAATGTCACAGTGCTGCAGAGTCCACAGAGACCCGGACAGCTATGTCTGGAGCCAACAGTTTTACCCTGTAGTACATCTCTATCTGGGAAAAGGAAGGGGTCATTTGTTGGTTGATTTCACTGTATTTTATTTGGTTTTCCTGTATATAAGAAACTAGCTCAAGCAAGATTCTTGCCAAGCCTACCTGTGCTGAGTCTGCCTTTTCTCCCAGAATGCTCATTCCTCATCTCCATTTTAACCAAAACAATTTCTGGCAACTGTTCCAGAATCTCAGAAAAGTTGAGTTTGAGGGTGTTACTCAGTTGGTAGAGTTTTTGTCTAGCATACATAAAGTTCTAGGGTTTATGCACTGTGTGAATCCAGGCAGGGTGGCGCATGCCTGTAATCGCAGCACCTGGGAGTTAGCAGAAGCTGGATCAAATGTTAACTCATCCTCAGCTATAGAGCAAGTGTGAGGTCAGTCTGGGCTATAGGCGACCCTGTCTCAAAAAGCAAAACAAGCAAAATTCCAGAGAAGTTGTGAGAAGAAGACATCTCCCCTTCGCTCAAATTGCCGAACATTAACATCGCCTCCCCGCCTTCTCTCCCGCCCTCTCATGCGTTCTTTTCTGGTCTGTTGGTGATCTCAGTTGCCAAAGCAATGTCCTCTCCCGCCAAATATTTCACAGGCTGATTTTTTTAAGATGGTCAGGATCAGGACACTGAAGTCTCCCCACTCAGGGTGGTGAGCTGAATGTGTACTATAATCTATCCAGACCCTGCCTGCCATCCTGCAGGTTTCCCAGGCGTGGGACTCCCAGCTCCCTGCTGCCTGCTAACCTGGGACAGTTCTATGGCCTCAAAACATCGTGGCCTTGACTGTGCTTAGGAAGGAGCTGTCTCTTTGTCGCTGCCTCTTCTGCCTTGTTCCGGAGGTCAGGCTCGGGTCATTTGCTCTTGAGTGAGATCATGTCCTGACCATCCTATCAGGAAGCAGTCCTTGGGTCCTTTGTTGATTTTGGTTACCTGGCTAAAGGAGGTGGCTGTCTGTTCTCCACTGTCAAGGGTTTCCTTTTGTGATTCTGTGGTGAGGTGATTTGAAACTACCAATGTTGGGTCCTTCACCCCGTGGCCTCCATTGATGGTTCTTGTCTGAAACTGTTGTTAATATCATGGTTACTAAATTATTTCCAGATTTCATCATTCCTTCTAAATATACTAGTTGACTTTTTACCATAGGGAGTAGTCTTATTGACTTTTTTAAATTTTATGTGTATAAGTGGTTTGCCTACATGTATGTATGTACAACATGTGTGTGCCTGGTACCCCTGGAGACCATGTGGGCACTAGGAACCAAACCAGAACACCGAATGCTCTTAACCACTGAGCCATCCCTCCAGACCTTTTGTTGTTTGCTGTTGTTGTTCTGTTTGAGGCAGCCAGGCCGGTCCTGACCTTGCGATCCTCCTGCCTCTGTCTCTCAAGTGCTGGTGTTGCAGGAGTACACAACCATGCTTGACTCGTCCTTGGTTGGTATTTCCTTATTGATGGTCATACTGGGGATGAAATCAAGGGTCTCATGAGTCCCAGGCAAGAGCTCCAGAACCAAGCCCCACCCCCAGAATTTGGGTACTAGAAGAGAAAGTCCTTGTCATTTATCTGAGTTCCCCCCAGAACACTGCTGCTTGGATGAATAGGTTTCCAATGACGATCATAGCTACAAGTCCCTAGTGTTCTGGAAGGCTCTACCCCAAGAGAGTATCTGCTGGGAAGCATGACCCCAGGTGGCCTGACTGGAGTGAGGATGAAACCATGTGTAAGCCTGTTGCAGGTCCTTTGGGGTCATGTCTCACCACGGACTTGTCAGTCCATCAGCCCCGGCTGAAAAATGTGACCCGAGGGAGGTACTGCCTCAGTCAACACCATTTTGCATTTCCTCTTCTTCCTGGGATGGAACAAATGGCCCTTCAGGGACGGCGAACCTGTCAGTAATGAAGTTGTGAGAGGAGGCAGCTGCCCCAAGAGGGCGGCTGCTGTGGGATGGCTAATGGATTGATGTGGCCAGCAGCTGGGCCCGACAGAGCCTGGGAGTTCCTGGCACTCCTCAGCCCTTGAAGCCTGACCGGCTCCTGGCCTGCTGGATCTCTTGACCTCCTCTACCTCAGGGGCCTCTGCTTCCCCTAGGGAAAGCATAGTGCCCTCCAGCTCCACTCATAGCCTGGGATGTTCTTCATGGGTGTTCCGTACAACCCTGCACCTACCTAGGCTGAGAAGCCCTAGGTTCCAGATTGGCCCTCTGGAAGGTGCCTGCTGGTGCCTCTGTCTCCCAGGCACTATGTTTGAGATCTCAGGGTCACAGCCTGCTTCTCAGATAAAATCATCTGGGTTAACCTGAGCTGCAAGGCTTCCTTCCTTCCCTGAGAATGTGCACAGCCATCGGAATGGGAGTGTGTGCCTACAGTGTCCATGGATGTGGAGTCCCAGGCTCTGTGGCAGGCAGACTTGCATGTCTTACATGCTCTTCGTCTCTGTATCTTCCTGATGAGCAGACAGGAGTGGAAGGGAGCACTTTGTCGGGGGTGGGAGGGGTCCCTGTACAGTAAAATGACAACCACAGAGCAAGGGGGAGAGATGTGTGTGCAGTCTCCTCATCCACAGAGAGTTAGGCCACACACACCCCCATCCCGGAACCCTGACCCAGAGCAGAGCAAAGTCTCTCTATGGAACTTGGGGTACTCCTCCTAGCCCTCTTCCCCATCTCCACAGCAAGCTCTGTTGGCGTCTCTGCATCTCTTCTCCTATCATGTTTTCCCCATTCTGTGTGTCTTTCCAGCCCCTACTCTTCCAGAAAGCCTTCCTAGCTGCATCCTCAGAACTCACCAGCTGTCAAGTCCTGTCTCATGCTATTGTTGATAGATGTCCAGTGACCTAACTCAATTTATGGAACAGGCTGGCCTCAAACTCTCAGAGATTCACCTGCCTCTGCCTCCCAAGTGCTGGGACTAAAGGCATGTGCCACCACGCCTGGCACCTTGCCTGTATTTTTTTAAGATTCTGTTATCAGGGATACTGTCTTGTAGCTACCTGAGATACACCAGACACTGATAACCTGAGTCAAAGGTTGCAAGGGAAGGTTCTAGATGCAATATATGGTCTCAGGCAAGGCTAGCCCAGAAGATTTATTCATTTTATTTCTTCCAGCAGTTAAAAGTACAAACTGTTCTTGCAGAGGACTCGCGTTTGGTTCCTAGCACTCACATGGGACAACTCACAAGGGCCAGTGTGGATTAAACAGGCTTGTGTATGCTGCCACAGGTATCAAGTACTCTGCGTACACTTCTCCCTTAGCCACAGAAGACAAGTCCCCAAATCCCTCCGCGGGTTCCCAAAACTATAGCTATACTACATTGTCTCTATGCTGCAATTTAATTTGTAAATTAAGAACAAAGAAATTAACAGCAACTAGTAGGTTAGAACCATTCTAAAATTGGGTTCTAACAGCAGCTCTGTGTGTCTTCGGAGCTGGGGCCACCCTGCTTGTGTACCTGTGAAATGACAGGGGAGTCCGATGACAAGCAGAAGAGAACCTGGCTTTTGCAGTTTGAGGTCCAATTGCAAGCTAGCACTGTTTAGCTGCCCTCCACAGGGTCACAAAGAGAAGGTTCATGCTTACTGTAGCTCTTAGCATATGGGCCTTCATCTTTACCTGATTGAGTACAAACCTTCGCCTCTCCACTTACAGTACTGTAGAGCTTTCCCTTGTGTAACTGTGATGCCCGTGTAACTCTCGAGCTGTGAGAGAATTATTAAGAAAAATTCAGGTGACCTGATCACAAATACTACAGTATATCCCAACAGCCAATCTTCTAACCAAGGCAGGTACTAGATGTCTAACAGGCAGGTAGCATATGCAGTATGGATACGCAGATACACAGCATAGGGCCCGATCACATCCCGCCCAGGTGGGATAGAATAGGCAAATAGCATGCGTGAGTCATAAACTCTGGAATTTCTCATGTTGTATTTTCAGAGCATGGTTAAGGTGTGTGCTTTAGACTGTGAGAAGCCACCCTGCGGGTGAAGTGGAATTCTTGTCCCCTGAAGACCCCGATGGGGGTGAGCAGGTGTAAGAGATGAAGTTCACTGTGCTCACTCCTGTCTGGATCACCTGTGCTGACCACAGGCCTGAGGTCTGACCACCAACGCAGGTCTGTCACACTTTTCCTCCAGCTCCAGGCATGGGATGGAGGCAGGATGCTCCAGGGGTGTGGGGCAATGCACCGAACTGCAAGACACAGGCTTGAAATGACGGACGTGCTAGGCATCTCCTAAGTGCCAGTCCACCTGGTCCCCTATGGGTACTGTTAGACTGTTTGATGGGTAAAGCAGTACCTGGCTCAACATTGGAAATACTTTTCTGTTTGTTTATATTCCATAGATACAGTAATGACTGAGAGAAGTTAAGGAATTTGCCCAAAGTTGCACAGCTACACTGTAGTGTCAAGATTTGAACTCGGGGAGTTTGGCTCCAAAGTCCCCCAATTTTGAATAACTGCACAGCTCAAAGAAGAATAACTATGTAACCCAAAGATGTATAGACCTGCCAGCAAGCTGCAGTGAGGGGCCACAGGCTGGGCCTAGAGACAGCAAGGCCCGGCTGGGCCAAGTGGAAGGGCGAGGGCCTTCCCCTGGAACCATGCCATCAGGTTCATGTGGAGCCTGACAGCTCCCAAAGGCAGCCGCGTGCTCTTCCCATGACATCATGCTGCCTCAGAACTTTGAGGCCAAGGATTCTTGGAATGCTTGATTCACCCTGGAGCAAAAATAATACTGCGTATTTATATCATGCTTTTGTACCCCAAAGGCTTTCCTGGGCTTTATTTCATTGAAAGCTCAGGCCAGCCTTGTAACTACACAGGAATCTGAGAGGTGGGAAGCCACACTGAGCAGCACCTAGCAGAGTTCCCTAGTCCCATGCCACACCTAGCACAAGGCACAGGCACTGTGAGGCTTGCCAAAGCCACTTAGCAAATCATTGATAAATAAGGTACCCAAGAACCCTGGTTTCCAACAAGAGTAAGATGAGGAACAGAGACTCGTGAGCCACCAAGTTTCCCCAGGAAAAGCCACTTCCTTTAGCCTCTATCCTGCCAGAGATAGAGCCCATAGCTCTGCCTTCCCTCCCCCAAAAGGCAGCAAGTGAAGCCAAAGGGCCACCCTGAAACTTGGCCCTAGCCCTATCCCCCAGGCTCCAGCCACAAGCACCGCAGACGAGATGGGCAAAGGATTGTTACCAGTGCAATTGGAACCCAAGGCCATGCGTGGCTCCTGTGGTTTGCCTCAGACACAGTGGAGCCCGGACTGGAAGGCTGTTTTCCCCACAGCCCTCTCCTTCCCACAGGCCCTCACCTCCCATCCCTCCCCTTGATGTCTAAGCCTTTACTTCTGCCTATCTAGCCCTCTGCACCCCACATTGTCTCGGGATGACCCACAGCCCCTCCCCCACTGTGACTTTGGCCAAAGTCTTCTGGATAGTGGTTGTGACTCAGTGGCAGTTTATCAACTACCCTGCGCTTCAGGACCCTGGGACAAACTTGAGCCTTGGGCCAGGGAAGCATAGTGATCAAGACTGTGCCCGCAAGTGCCGGGCCACCAAGTTCTAACCCAAGCTCTGCTGGCCACTTGCCAACTCAAACAAGATACCCTCCCTATGCCCTGCTGACGTCACTGCTGCCTTGCTTACCCTGAGGGTGCACAGAAGCTATGCCTGGCGTACTGTCCATGCATCGCATGTATGCTGTGACTCTGCTCTCCTGAAGTCTTGAGTCTGCTGTTACCCCTGGGAGCCCTCTGAGCAAAGCTGGCTACGGGGTGTTCAGCCTACGTACGGCATAGGACGATGTGCTCAGAAGGGCCTCTGCTTGACCGAATGCTGGGCTGTGATTGTCACGACCTCAGAAACTCTTGATGGAGGGTTGTTGTTTTCTCTTTGCTCTAGGTTCTGTACATTCCCTGCTAGCCTGCTTAAGCCCCGAGAATAGGCTAACCCCTTCTCTCTGCTGGTTTACCTTTGTCTCCTATCTCCAGTTATGACTATCTCCAGTTAGATCTAGCTTCTGCAAATGGTTGTCTAGTGTCTGTAAGCCCTGGTATAGGCACTGTAATCCACCAGACCCCAGGACACTGAGAGCTGTCATTCCTGTGTACAGCCACAGAACAGGCTAGTAGGAGAGACAGGGTCAGGTGGGCAGGTGTAGACAGTGACCATGGTAGACATCAGTACAGGATTCTGAACTGTCTTAATTCCAGATAGGACCAGGGCGATGCTGAGAGGGTGCACAAGGCCACTGGACACCTG
>LOEQ01002521.1:36263-47859 GCA_001685075.1 Bramus lutescens
ACCCTGTCTGGCCTGCTTTGCCCACACTTCCTTTGGCAGCAGCCCTGGGTAAACAGAACAGCCTGCAGGGGGCACCAGCACACCAGGCGGGCCTCACCTGCCTACAGTCAGCCCCTGCACTTGGGCACCCAGAGAGGCTGTCCCACAAGGGTTTAAACCGTGTGAAGGTGACTTTGGCATCCAGTCTGTCAAGAAACTTGAGACTGGGGAGTGGTGCGGAACCTCCATGAAAGGCCCTCATGGGAGCCTCCAGGGCAGGCTAGCATCCCATTTATACATAAGGTTCCTGGAAGCCACAGGCAGGTCACAGAGGTGGCAGGTAGCTAGAGAGTGAAGAAGGGTCCTGGCTCCCCAGGGACAGTATTTGTCCAGAGATAACACTGTGCCCAGGGGGCCCAGCTGCCCTAGGGGTCCAAAGCACTAATGAGCTCAACCCCTGGAGGCTGCGTATTTCTAGCGAGGACAGCTTGGTTTGTCTAGCACTTGCTGTTCTCAGACAGCGGGAGGAGGTGTGAGGACGGCCTGGCTGTCAGGAGTCCTCCCCCACAGAAGTGGACAGGAATCTCAGAGATGAAGAACAGGCTGGGACCTTGGGATAAGACAGGCTGCAGCCTCCTAGGCCTCCCCACCTTGGGGAGGGACAGTCAAGCAAAGGGGGTCCCTCGGGGGCTTCTTCTAGAGCAGAAGAAGCTCCCTGCCCTAGGCGCCGCTCTTATCAGGCCACCCTAGGTAGCCCTAGCCAGCACTGCCTTCCCGCACACATTCCTAAACCGTGGAACCAGGGGCCTTAGGTCCCTAGGGATGGACAGCTGGCAGACTGCTGCATTTTAATGCCACCAGTTTGTGCCAGGGCCTCTGTTTGATGACTGTGTGATGTGGAACCTTCTAGTGAGATATTCCCTGGAGTTCTTCAGCAGCCCGCTTTGTTAGTCCTAAAGTAGACAGCAAGAAGACTTGGAACCCCAGAATTCTCGAAGTGCCTGCGAGCATCACAGCAGCCAGTTGGTATGACAGCTCACAGTCTGTCTTTTAACTCAAGAACCAGGCAGTGAAATGAATGAAGTTGCTTTGCAGACCCCGTAACTGTTCAGATCCAAGCATCTGCTGTTTATAGAACCTACCGGCCACTGGTGTAGAGCCAGAGCTCATACTGCCCCTTCTTACCTCTATGGTCCAGAGAACACTGCTCTCCCTCCCTGGGCCTCATTTGGCAGAGGTGATTTGAGCCATGGGTATGTCAGCATGGTGATATAGAGCCGTATTCTAAGCGTCTACATTACAGAGGGGAAAGGAAACCCCAGGAAACCTGGGAAATAAGCATAGTCATACGGCTAGTAGAAACACTAGGAACTACACCCTGCCACCTTAGAATGCACTGTCAACTGAGTACCCACGACCAGAAACACGCTTAGGGGTCAGTGAGGCCCAGGGAGGCCAGGTACAGGCAGAAGGCAGGTGTTTCGTTGAGAGCAACATTCAGAACCTCCTCCCCCAAACTAAACAGTGCCCATGTGCTGTCCCACTGCCATTCTGAGACCTAAGGCTATGGGGACTGTGTGGGGTTGAAGCCTGTGCCCTCACTCCCTATCTTCCTGGAAAGCAGAAAGGATCCCTCTCTAGTTATGAACAGGCAGCAAGCTGACCTGCCCAAGCTTCCCCGTCCTCTTCTTTCTATGGTCCACGGTCCATATGATTTATGAAGGCAGGAAAAGGAAAAGGTTTGGTTTGTTTGGGGGACTGGAGGCTGCAGTTCTGGGTTGCAGGGGTCTGCTGGTAGCGTGGATGCCCACTTGTCTTTGAGCAGCGTGCTGCATGGTCCAGGAAGGCCAGGTCTCCTGCAGAAGCCCTGAGAAAGCCGGTCATTTGTCAGATGGTGGTGTACCCTTTGTTGCCTGTACACACACCTTTAACTGTGTCTTCCTCTTTATTCCCAAACCCGCATGGCTAAGCCTATGCTGTAAGAAGAGCTACAGGCAGACAGACAGACAGACGACAGTGAATACTATGTACTCTTAATGATTGGGGGCCATGGGATATTCACACAAGCAGCCTGAGTTGCCCAAAGAGCTGCCTTGTCCAAAGCGTTCTTGGCCACTGTGGCTAAACAGCCCCCATTGGTATGTGATTTGTCATGACCCCGTCCATTTCAGTGGCTGTGGCCGCATTTCAGAACGGGGTTAAGTGGCTCAGGACTCAAAACTGGAAAGATCAGAAGGGGCTCCGTGGAGGGCGAGGGACATTCAATACTGCACGTTCCACACACACCTCTGTAGCCTCAGCTTGTTAGCGTGTATCTTCTCCCTGCAAACTTGGCAGGCCAGCGCAGACACCTTGGCTCCTCTGCCTGATAAAGGGGAAGTTTTCGTGCCGGGTACTTGAACATACACAGATATGATGGCGTGGGGCTTGCTGCTGGCTCCCCATGCTTCCTCCCCAGCCTGAGCAGCCTGACAGTGGGAGCTAGTTGACAGAAAAGTCCCAGAGGGGCAAACTGGCCAGAGGCCAGCTCAGTTTAACAAGCATCTATTGAGCACCCTATGTGTGGCGAGGGGCAGAGTAGTCGGGAAGGGCCCAAGGAAGGAGGGAAATGCATCCATCCCTTCCACGCTCCCGCTCCCTCTCTCATCCCACTCCTTCTCTGGCTGGCACAGTTTTCCTCCACTTAGATCTCAGAAAGCCATGCACCCAAAAAACGTGCCGGGGTGGGTGGTCACTAAAGGCCATCACAGGGCTCCTCTTCTCTGTCTGTCAGTCTCGCCAGTGACCCCAAAAGGTTTGCTTGCAAAAGTTTGTTCTCTGGACTTTGTGTTTTCCCTGTCTGCTCTACCCTCCTAGCTCCTGCTGGCTCAGGCCCCAGCACCAGCCCCTGTCTGTCCCTGCAAACACAAGTCAGCTGTGTGTGTGCAGACAAAGCTTGCAACTCCGCGGGGGGCTGGGCCAGGCAGAAGGGACATTTCCAGGGAACTCTGGGGGCAATGGCTGGGAGGGCAGAGGCGACCATCTGATTAGCAGGGACTCGGCGTCACAGTCTAGGGCAGAGAGGGTGCGGGGGCCTTGGCCGGTCCCCAGGGGCCAGTGGCTGTGGGTGGTGACCAGGGGAGGCAGCCAGGCTGGAAGAAATCTGCTGTTTGAGAAGTGGAGGAAACCGGCTGGAGCGGAGAGATAACAGCGTGTTCTCTGTGTGTCTGTGTGCGTCTGCGTCTGCGGGCGAGGGCGACTGGAGCCAGGCGGTCTGAGGCCCTATCTAGTGAGATTTTTGTTCTGGGTTGTGAAAGTGACCCATGGAGCCAGCAGCAGGGTTCAGGGCCTGGGAGAGAGGACACGTGTCCCTGGCCTCCTCCCCGTGTCTTGTGCCTGTCTCCCCTCCCTCCCTTGGTCAAAGAGTAGAAGGGGGGGGGCAGTGTCCTTAGTACAGAGGAAATGATACAAAGGCGCAGCTTTCAGCTTGATTGAGCCACTCATTTGACATATGAACTCAAATACTTCCCCTAATATTTCTGGCTGTCTCAGTCTCCTCGCCTATAAAATGGGGATTATTTCTGTCTTCCCCTGTATTGCCCGCAGGGTGATCGGGAAATTCTTATGAAAAATAAGCCTGTGAAAATAGTTTGCAAACTGTAGAGTGCCACATGCAAAGAGGCAAAATGGTGAGTCTGCCCTGGACTGCTTAGGGAAGACTTGGTCAGAGCACCTTGCCAAGGGAGGTAAAGGAGGGAGTGCGGGATAAGGACCCTAAGGCTCCTGGAGCCACTGAGAGTCTGAGAAGGTAAGGAACCTGGCAGGAAGGACTCTCTCCTGGGTGGGTTCATTCCCAGCTCGCTGAGTCAAGGGACAGATGGCCTGCATCAGGCGTGGACTTCTCCAGGGAGAAGAGAAAGCTAATCGAAGACCCTCGCCCATAGCAGTCAGAGCTCTGCCTTGCCTGGGACAGCTACTCGGAAATGTGGGGAAGCCCCTTGCCTTCTTCTCTTAAGCCGGTACTGCCCAAGGAAGCCAAATCACCTTCTCGCTCCCCCATAACCTCGACCTGGAAACCAGCCAAATGATGTGGAAACTCAGAAGGAGCTGGCAGGGGTGGCAAGACTGAGTCTGTGAGTCTGAGAGAAGCTGAACTATTTAAAGCATGCAGCTTGGGGGTGGGGGTGGAGGAGCATGAATGCCACCTACCCCAGGGGCCTCCTACCAGCTTGTCCCTCCCTAGCCCAGATGCTGTACCTGAGGGCATCTGTAGGACCAGGGGTCAGTTGTCCCGGCTCTGAGAAGCTGCAGCTGATACGGCATAAAAGGGCAGCTCAGCCTGGCTCAGGAGTTCCTCCTGATCCTCCAAGCTGAGCTGATCCGGCCACTTGGTCCCCTGTGCCTTACAAATGAGGCTGGTATTTCGAGGAGGAGTATATGACTGCAGCCCCAGATAAGAGGGCCAGTGGGCAGAAGTGGAACCAGGAGCTTTGCCTAGTTGGCACACTCTAGGTTACTTTTTTACTTTTTTTATACCCTGTGGCCAGCTACCTGTCTTGAGTTCTAAGCCCTTAGTGAACAGTGTTCTTTTCTCTCCACAAAAGCAGACTTGATAGATACAAAGCACCACTTAGGCCACACAAGCAGGTGCAGCTGAGGGGACCTGAGCAGAGGACTTTGCACAAGTCGGCATATGGACCAAAGCTGTTCTTGACCCTGCAGCAGTGGAGGAGTGTCCAGAGGCTAGCCCACCACTCTTTCTGGGAAGGGCTGGCCCTTGCTCTGAGACTATGGGCCTCCTACTGTCTTGGCACTAAACTTCCCTTTCTTTTATGAAGTGATGGATGGGCACTTTTTAAAAAAAGACATTCTTAGTAAAAATAAAGTGTTGGCAACTCTCAATCTATCAGCCCAAGAAAGTATGGAGCCTGGGACTCCGGTTCCCAGGACAGCAGTTTGCCAGCACTCAGCTACCCTGGGCACTGAGCGGGCCCAGAAGTAAAGGGATTTGCAGAGAGCAGGATGTAGCCTGGGGTGCTACTGTCTGGGCCCTCAAACCCAAGGTCATGTGTCCCAGTCTAGTAGTTACTTCCGCTTCATAGCTAGGATCTCCATCCAACCCCACCCCTCTTCTCTCACCATGTGACTTGAGATTCAGCATCACTGCATGCTGCCAGCATGCATACAGTACAAGATCCTATCCAGACCGCTTTTCGTGACACGTGACATGGTGACCTCAGAGCATCTTATTATCACTCACTTCCATAACCTTTCATATTCACGTTCCCTGTGTCCTGTTACCCAAACAGACCAACTGTTCCCCCACAAAGACTCTGACAGGCTCACATTGCTTGGTGGACATATGGGTGTCCATACAGAGCTGTACCCATTTATCAGGTCAGCACCACTATTTGGCAGGTGGCATTCTAGCAACAAATAGAAAAAGTCCTCTTCTACTCCTGTGGCCTTACCACTGTAGTGGGGATACAGAAAGACAAGCTCTGCCACTGAGTGGGATCACAGAGGCATGCTGAAGTACTCTGAGGATCTCATGGAGACAGAAGATATATTCATCCGAGGCAGGTGCTCCGACAAAGGGTGGCCGGTGGTCGACACCAAATGAAGAAGGGTACAAAGAATATGTATCTGGCCAACAACTGAGCGGAGGTGAAGCAAGACAGAACCTGTGCACAGCGACAGAGGTGGCCGGGCGGAGGGAGGGGCTGGAGCCAGGTTGGAAGGGCCATTTGCCCTACCCAGGAGCAAGAAGCAGACCTTTGGGTCCATGACAACTGCAAAGCGTTGGTAAAGAAAAGGACGATGTTTCCTGACTGGCATTCGCAGGACGCTCTCTGCAACAGGATGGAGGGCTAGCTGGGGGTCACTGCCTTCTCTGCACAGACCATGTTCCCAGAGGGAACCTGAAAGGGAGCCAGGATAGACATAAGCAGCCTCCCCGTGGACAATGACAGTAGAACCAAGGTCAGGGATCCACCCAGGAGAGGCAGACTCTGGTTGAAGGTGAGAAGCCAAGGAGGGGCACTTGGAGGTTTCCAGCTTGGACACAGCATTCTGAGCAGCAGGTCTCTTGGGCAGAGTGATCACCCACTCCTGTGCACATGAACAAACTCTCTCCTGGGTCACATTTAGCTCGGGACTTTTATGCAGGTCAGTCTAAATGACAACCACACTAGGACTTGGAAGTGAAGATTCAGAGCCTGGAATTGCTTGTCTAAGGTTCCCCAGACTCCGGGGTCCTTTCCACATGTCTCCAAACACATCAGCCTTCCATCCTGGCTGGATGGGGTACACCTGTGCGTACCCCCTCCCCCATGCACCTTCAGTTCTTTGCGAGTGAGGAGCTATAAGGAGCTCTGTAGGGCAAGGAACTGAAGGGGACAAAGGACAGTCCCTGGCAGAAAAGCCTCCCCTGCAGCTTAACTGTCAAGACAGAATTGATCCCCACCCTGGAAGAACAGAAGGCCATTTGCCTCTGCTTCAGGTAGCCCCGGGACTCTCTGAGCCCAGCAGCGAACAGTGGGAAGAGGCTTGGACTATAAGCCACATTCCCTCATAGGTTCAGGTCTCAGTTCTGCTGCTTAGAGGTTTGGTGACTTCAGCCTAGTGTCCTGTTCTTTCTGTGCCACAGCCCTTCACCTGCTCTCTCAGATGGCTGACAGGAATGAAAACAGTGCCCTGACACATTGTAAACACTCAATAAATAGCCAGGGGGGGGGGATTATTGTTGTCATTGTGTGGTTATTCAGTGCTGAGCAGACACCAGATAGGGCATGCCCCTGCCAGGGACAGGTGAACATTCTAGTTGGCTGTTGACTGTCTTTTCTTATGTCAGAATTCCTGGCCTACAGAATCCATGCCTTGAACGCTGAAAGTAAAAGAAGGCTCGGGCCAGCTGTCATCCTTTCTTGTCTCACCCTAGCAGAGCCTATAGGCCGTCCTTTCCCACTGTGGCCCCTTGCCACCCCTTCTCCCATCAGCCTGACTCTAGAAAATCCTGGGGTGGGGGTTAGAGCTTGGGGTGAATGACCTCTGAGTTTCTTGGCAGCAGTAAAGTCCCTTCCATTATCCTTTCACTCAGCCTGGGCCCCCACAGGGGACCACAGTCGTCCATATGGTTCACCTAGCAGACTGGATGAGGGTCCTGGGGCTGGGACTTTGTCTGAGGCCTCCAAACCATTGAGACAGGGGCGGGGCCCATGTCATGACAACAGCAGTGCTTTTAACTGGCTCTCTTTGAGCAGCTGTGGGGGACAGGCAGGGGACAGATGACCGAGGTCCACTCTGTCCTCAGTATTTGTAAAGGATGGCAGAAGGGCCCAGCCACAAACAACTGTGGCCCTCATTGGTTAAGTATCAAAAACAGAAGAGTAGGGGAGGATGGGAGGAAAAGAGGGGGAGGGGAAGAGAAAGAAAGTGGAGGAAGGGAAAGGGAGGGGCCCCACATCTTCCAGAAGGCCTTTCCTTTTGGTTTTCCGCTTCAACAGCCACATTCACACTTTGGGCTGAGCAGCCGGTCTGCCTCAACTGCTTCCTGGACCCTTAAATACTGCAACCACCAAACAAGGCCATGGCAAGCCCTAACCCTGGCCCTGACCTCCAGGTCTCCCTCCTACACCCTGGGAGGGAGGTAGGCAGGTCTATTGTCTGGTCACATGTTCTGCCTCCCCACGGGTATGCATCTAGCTGCGTGCATGCTGTCTGCCTCACTCCCAGAGGTTCCTTTGCAGTTCAGATTAGTGGCTCTCAGCTGGAAACAGGATTTTCTCTGTCCTGCCCTAACCACCACAGTCTCTTACTCCGGAGAGGCCCTGGCAACATGGAAAGCTCAAGAAAGGTGGTGGTCCTGGGTGCACGGTGCTGAGGGCCAGCAAGCCTGACAGTCCAGAGCATGTGGAATCTCCCCAAGAGTAACAAAGACAAGACCTGAGCGGGAGGCGAAGGGATAGCCACCCTCTGTCCATAAAAAAGAGCTAAGAGCCATTAACTTCCAGCCTCTGAATGAAAACTCCCACAGGGGACATTTAGGTGGCTCACCCTCTGGCCTGTAGGGATCAAAAAAGGACAAATTTTAGTTTTGCCCTTTCCCCAGACCAGAAATAGGTACCAGGAAAGAATGCAATAATGTAGTTTGAGTTAGCGCCCTGCTCAGGGACCCATTCCGAGGGCCTTACTTATTACTCAGCTCTCAAGCAAAGCTGTGGTGAGCTGAACAAGGGTAGACTCCAGTATTTCCGGCCAAGATTTAGGAGGTTTGAGTTCTACTCTGGACCTCACTCCTGGGAAGGGTCTGGCTGCATATGCCATCTCACACCTCTGACCTCAGTTCCCCCCACACACACACAAGTGAGTGGAATGACCTAAAGCAATGGGAGTGGGGTCTTCAGGCGCTATCAGTGAATCAGGAGACAGTATTCTTCCTGTGCCCCCCCCACAGCCCAGGGCCCCACCAGGAGCATTTGACCCCCTCCCAGGCGACACACCTACCCGCAGTAGCTACATTGCCAAGGAGGTCTCAGAACCAAAGAAGGTCTGGGAAACTGTCTGAGGAACCCAGAAGGTGAAGGGCAGGCAGCCTTCATAGATAAGACTCATAGGTACTGGGGGGAGGGGTATATATGTCTATGGCTTATACGGACAAAACACCAGACCCATGGCCATGACTGAGACACAGTAACCGCACTCAGAGGTGAACATAAAAAGAAGCCCTTGGACTCTTGGGCATGCTGGAGGTGAACTTGACATTCCCCTTGGAGGTGCAGGCTACCCCAGAGGACTCCAAAGGTAGAGAGCACAATTGTGTCATTGAGCTAGTTGATGAGGACCAAAACTGTCCCAGACTTAACCGGCCAATAAAAAGTCCCTGGGCAAACACGGAGGTGCGTGGAGGTTTTTTGGCACCTGATATCTGTCTGGTATGTACAACTCTTATCCCATTCTGTCACGCTGTGCTTCCCTGGTGGGAAGGGCTGAACCAGAGAAGCCTGGAGTCATTTTCTTTGGGTTTAGGGACATAAGGGCTGATTTCTAGCTTCCTACAATATGGTGGACAATAGCAAACCTAGGTTCAAATCCCAGATCTGTTAAGTACTAACCATGTGATCTTGGGTAAGCTTTTTATACTGTCCAAGCCTCGGTTCTTTGATGATGAGGGAGAGGGAGATAAGAATACTCTATGGACGATAAGATCAATTAAAAAAAAAAGAAAGAAAAGAATACTCTGTGGGGTTGCTGCAGAAATTAAATTATAATAATGCAAATAAAGGGCCTGGCACAACACTGGCCCCCCAGTAAGCTCAACAGTAAGCAATGACTCAACTGGAAGCCGGTTGGAATAACTGTAAGAGAAATTTGAATTTTGGTTTGTCATTAGATATACAACCAAGTATAAATCAGGCACAAACCACATTCATGGACTGGAGACTGAAGATGTTAGGACTCAGTAGCTGATCTCTGTATAGCTGAGGCTGACTTCCTGCCCACAGTTGTCCTGCCTCAGTCTCCCAAGCCGTGACATTACAAATGCATAGCATAAAATTGATCTTTAGATTCAACAGTCCCAACCAAAATACCAACAGACTTTCTGGGGGAAAAAAAACTGGTAAACATTCTAAAACGTATACGTAAACTCAAAAGACTTAAAGCGATATCCAAAAGCCTCAGAAAAGGAAAGTTTGGAAGTATGGCTAAGAGCAGGTTTAGGTGTCAGAAGGGCAGCTTAGATGGTACACTGAGCACCACTCAGTTCCCCAGGCATGTAGGTCAAGAACAAAGAGCCTGACCTCTGGATTTGTGGCAGCTTTGCCCCCCCCCACCAGTTCAAGATCTTCACCTCTCAGTACCAGTACCACAGGGCTGTACTAAGGTTAGCAAATTAATCTACTGACGGAGTACACTCTTCCAACAGAGCCCCAAGCTTGGTGGTGTTGCTTGGGCCGACCAGCCCGCTCCTTACCTAACAGGATAAATAAATGAGGCTTACATAGGCATGATGATATTTGAAAGAGGCCACATGACTAACATTCAGTAATACTTGAGGGGTTCAGAGGCCAGGGAGCTCAGGAATGTGCACCAAAAAGGGGGGACTGGGTACAATTTGCACACAAGGACAGCCTTGGCACTCAAGGCTGGGGAGAGGATGGGAAAGGAATGAGGACAGAGCTACTGCCCTTGGACCGCTTGTCCCATGGAAAAGGAAGTCTGGAAATGTGAACACAGGCTGAAAGGCTGCCTGAGGACCTAAGGCATCCTGGGTCCATCCTCCTCTGAGACCCAGACTTGCTTGCCTAGGGTCACTTGGCGGAAGGTTAAACACAGAGGTGATCTCCAGCAGACCTGGAGAGAGCAAAAATCTGATAGCGGGGATCTCAGGGATCTCGAAGGTGCTGCCTGGGGCCCAAGGAGACTGGCTGGAAAGACACATTCCAGGGGTCGTTGTGAGTAGGGGACACCACCAGTGTTAGTCACCAAAGGGCAGCCAGCCAAGTCCTACAGGACGCCAAGCAGAACCCTTTGGCTCAGGCCCAACTCAGCAGTTCCCTCCCCACCCCCTGGACACACGTAGCTCACCAGGCCTGGGGATATTTCCAGAAAGTCTAAGAAAGTCCTGGGACTGGGGAGGCTGTGAGAGTGGCTGCCCCGGGCTGAGGGCCAGGTCCCTCACAGAGAAGCAGACGTGCTGAGGGGAGGGGCGGAGGACGTGACCGGCAGCTTTCATTCTCAGAGGCCAGGGATTTCAGAGGAATGCAGCCAACTCCGCCTCTCAAGTTCCCCCTTCAGACCCCGCCCGGCTGGAGCCAAGGGCGCCTGCGGGGGCCACCTTAGAAATCAGAGGGACGTGTCACAAGCTCTGTTGTGGAGGGCAAACACGTCCTGCCCATAGTTCTGCGAGCAGACTCACCCCCTGGTTCCTAAATACAACTTCTGGTTTTGCCCAGCCTGGGGGACTCCCTTGACTATGCTTCCGTCTCTCAGTCTCTGTATCTATCCACCTTCAGCTGTCTCCTACCATCTCCACCAGAAACAGCTCAGCTCCTAGAAGGGTGCTTCTAGGAATGTCACATCTCTATCATCAAGGTCATGAATGCACCTGGGGGAGAAGGGAGATGCTGCACCACCCCTTCACCATGGCTCAACTCTAGAAGAGATGACACCAGTGAAAAGGAACAACTGTCCCAGATAGTTCCACAGGCCTCCTGCATGGCTGGCTTGCATGCTGTGAGAGTTACTTGCTGGACATTGAGGAACAAGATTGAAGAGGGGAGGAGATCTGCTCAGATGTCCTGCTGCAGACATGTTTGTGGGTTTACTCCATTTTTCTCCGTTCTCCATCCCCCCTCCCCTTTTCTAAATGAAAGGCAAGCTCCGGACAGACTGGCAGACTCCAAGGCTGAACAAGCAGAGACCCAGAAAAAAAGGAGGAAGGGGGCTGTTTTCAGGGGTTTGGCTGCCTTCCACCTTTAACCCACCCTCACCCCTATCCCAGCTAGCTGGATGCTACCCCTCTGCCCACCCAGCCCTGCTCGCCCTGGGGTTCCTCCTCTTAGTGACAGCGAATAGTTTGCAGGCTCAAGAATGTGCTTGTAGCTTGCCCAGAGAGCCCGAGGCCCAGAGTTTTAAT
>LOEQ01002521.1:48284-65072 GCA_001685075.1 Bramus lutescens
GGGGGACACGACAGTGCAAAAGCCCCGAGGCAGGATGTGCCTGTCCTGTGGAGCAAGGCCAGTAGCCAGAACTGAGAGGACTTAGGTCATTAGGGTCAAAGATCTGCAGGCTGCGGTGAGGATGTCTCTCAGTGCTGGAGGAATGGAATGTGTAGGGATTGTGGTGGAGATCTGCCTCAGGATTGACAGGTTCACTCAGGCTGCTGGGTTGAAGTGGTCTGGAAGCATGAGGTACATCAACGTGGGAGGGGGGGACTGGCTTGCAGGCTTTCAGAGAAGTTCCAAGGAAAGGAGGGTAGGAGAGTGGAAAGGACAGGCTGAAGGGTCAGGGGCCTGGTGTTGAGAGGCGTGGTCTGGTAGGAACAGACCCCAGAAACCATCAGGTAGCATTTAAAGTCAAAAGTCTAGTTGTGGTTCCCGAGGACAAGGGCTAGTGAGAGGACCTCTCGATTTGATACCGGAGCTATGTTTCTGTCGCCTAGGGTTAGCAACGAGTGGGCAATGACCAGCCATGCTGTTTGCACCCCACATAGCAGAAATGAGAGGCAAGGGGCTGCAGCTCCCCCTCGAACCCTCTTCCCCACTGGCCCAGCAGAGGGCACATGGGGGCCACTTCAGGGCCCTTCCACACTGAGGCTTCTCCAATAGAGGGACAAGTGGGGCAGGCTATAGTCCCTGTCACCCCAAACCTCTTGGCATTTCGTAAGAAAATAGTGTCATTTTATCATTCCATTCCTTGGTGAGGCTTAGATTTCACCTTCCAGAAAAGTGACCTAGAGCACAGGATAGGCGCCTAGGGCTATCTTTGCCCCCACGGCTTTAAATAACTCAAGTCTGTCCCCACAGCCATTTACAACCCTGGCTTCTGTCCTGTGGTGCCAATAAGATTAAGTATTTAGCTCCCACTATATTTTCCCCTCTGTATTTCTGACAGAATGTTTCCTGCCTCCATGACGCTATCTCAGTAAACAGAATGCAGTTGGCCCTTCCACATCCTTGAGTCTACCTCCGCAGTTCAACCAACTGCAAGAAGGAAAAAAAAATTCAAGATTCCAGAATGTTCCAAAACACAAAACTTAAATTTTCCATGTACCATACTGTAACAACGTGATGTGTAGACATTAGATTTTACATTATATGTTATGTAGAAATGATTTAAGATGTATATAGGAGGATGCCATAGGCTAGTCATGAATATGATGTAATTTTATATAAAGGATATGAGTGTTTGAAGGTTTGGGCATCTACAGGAATACTGACCAATGAATATACCTGGGTAGGGGATAGCATGCTGGGTAGCCATAGGATCCAGTGCATTTTTTTAACCCAGTTGAAGTTCACCTTCATTTACTTTCCCCCTGAAAATGGCTTCCAAATACTTCTTTGATGTCATTGCACAAATACAAAAGTTGAGAAAAAAATGAAGTTACTCAAAATGGCCAAAATTCCTAGTTTAATTACCTCTACCCCCCATTCCCCGTGTTGGGGACCAAAAGTACTGTAGGGATGGTTAAGTGTGTGGAAGATGTCTGCAGTACCACACTGCTCGGCTCGGCTCCCAGATGGGTTCTGGAAGGTTCTCCAGCCACGTAAGAGCACATAGTCCTGGCAGAGAGAGATCAAAACTTAAGCAAAGGCAGGCAGTGGTGGCGCACGCCTTTAATCCCAGCACACAGGAGGCAGAAGCAGGCAGATCTCTGTGAGTTCGAGGCCAGCCTGGTCTACAAGAGCTAGTTCCAGGATAGGCTCCAAAGCTACAGAGAAACCTTGTCTCAAAAGAAAAAAAAAAACTTTAGTAAAATTGAGTTGGGGTCCCTTCTGCACCTGTTACCTTCTCTCGGCTCCATACAGATTTTATCATATGTCACTGTCCTTCTGCAAGAGAGCAAAAATCTAGACTACCTCGGAATCCTTTGGTCCTGCTGATGAATGGCCCAAAGAATGTCTTCTGGGCCCCAAGGGAGTGCCACAGCTGTCCTACCTCAATTATCCCATTCCCATTCCAGCTGCTCCTTTTGCTGGTTTGTTCCTCCCAGCCAGGTACAAAGTTGAGGCAGAAGTGAACTCTGAACAATGTTGAGTCACATTGGACAAGGGACATGCATCCAGCACAGTCAAGATGGAAGGACAAGGGATTCCATACCAGAGCTAAAGGATACACGACTGCAAAGCTAAGACTCTCAACAAAGCCTCCATATGATAAACCAGGGTTCCAATGGCCTCCCCAGGGTAGAAGAAGGCTTGTGGGGCCAGGAGGTGGCTCTGGATAAGCATGGTGATGGGCCTTTCTGTAGTCAACCTCTTGACATGGTGCATACAGGGACAGTAGGAATGCCAAGGGAAGTTTGGGGATGCTCATCCCAGAATAGCTTTAAAACTAGGCCAGCCTTACAAAGCACCTAAAATGATTGAAAGCAGGTAGGATTGAAGCAGATGCCTTCTGGAGATGCCTGTCAGACCCAAGTATGTCAAAACTCTGTAGGCTTTCCTGATTGTTCAGCAGACCTCAGGACACAGCCTAGAACATTCCTTCCCCCTGGGCTCCTTGTATATACTGCATTAGAGTTGGCACCTGACAGAGAGAAGCACCAGACTGATTCACCAGCATCCACAGAATGAGAGACGGGGGGGAGGGTAAGATGGTAGGTGTGTGGATGGGTGGGCAGAGGATGCTTGTACACTCCAGATTAGCTGGCTTCAGTCCTGGGTGGGAATCCCTAACAGCATGGGAATCCTAAGTGGGTAGTCTTGCCTTCGCTTCCTGTGTAAAGAGATGATATTGTCATTCCATGGACTGGAAGCAGGTACTGGCTCACTATTTTGGTCCTCAGTGCAAAGTTGGTTTTTCCAGATTGTGAAACATGGTTTCTCGGTGGACAGCTCACAGAGCACAGATGCTCACCCAGGGGTGCATGTGACTGACATTATCCTCAGGTGCTGAGGCCCCAGTGTGCATTCCCCTGTACGTTGCTGTATGTCTTAGCTTCGACCCAACCTGATTTCTCCAAGGGCACAGTTTCCTGGGGTCATGATAACTTGTGGTTTTTGAGACATGAGCTGGCTCATGAGCTAGCACAGGTTGGGGAGCCTGTAATTCTAGCTAGGACTATGTTCAAGGAATCCTGTGTGAATTCTTCCACGTGATGAGGGTGCCTGATGGGGAGGAAGTCCCCTTCCGTTATATCTATGTTGGTTTCTATCAAATGGCTTGTAAAGAAGTCCCTGTACTCCCCAGGCTCCGTCCCTACAAACCAATCTGGATTAACAGACTGCTGTCTTCAGGATCCCCAGGATCAAGTTCTCCACTGAGTACAGGTCCCTTCCCTTGTGAGGAATTCCATGTGAGGAGTACTTCAGACTATTAAAAGAAACCCCGTCTCTTTGTGTAAGAGCTGAATGTTGGTGGGAGATGGGAATCCATCCCCAAACATGAGCTGTAGACTCTCAGTCTGGGAAAGGCCAAGCCATCTGGTGTCCGCAGCCCTGAGCCATGTACCGTGGCTCCCATGCTGTAAATTAAGCCGAACTGTAGATTGGCAGAGAAACAACCCATGACAGCCTAGTGTCCAAAATGCCAAACATTTCACCATGCTGTACGATTTCAGATCAGCGAGAGTCTGTGGAGGAGGAGGCTGGCCTGGAGCCATTCTAGCGGAAAGTTAATCTGAATGAATGTAAGGCAGAGGCCACCTGATCATCTGATGGCACTTTGTATCCATGCCCCCACACACTCCAACATGTGTGTCTCACAGCTACCCAGGCCTTGCCAGGAAGAACTCAGAGCATGTTGCCTGTTGACATGTGTGTGGAGTATGCATTAGTCCCTCCTGAAATCCCTGAGATTGCTGGAATGAGGGGACTTGGGAATTAGCGCCTTAATCTTTCTAAGAAGTGTGGCTTGGGGTCCTGCATAACAGCTGGCATCAGATGGGCTCAGCCTGAGGAAAATGATTGTGTCCTTATCAAAGTGCCCCCAGAGACACTAAGACTTTCTGTCATCATTTCCCCAAGGGGAGTCAAAAGCCTCTGGATTCTTCCCTTCAAAGTCTACTGCCTGGAGCCCTGCTTCTCTCACAGAAGGGCAAGTTTCTGATCCACCAAGCGGAACCTTTATGACTTGTGGTGGATGTGTATCCTGTAGTGTAGTAACTTTGTGGAGAAGCATTCCTGCTTCTAATGGTACAGCTGAGAGGGTGCACTCGGGTGTGGCATTCCCAGGTGAGAGATACCCCCCAGAGGGGTCCCATTGATGTGTCACCACGGTGAGGCCTGCCCTTGTTTAACTGAAGATGCCCTGTCTCCCTCTAAGATGGGGGCTGAACTTTTGGAGTTCCTATGAGAGATGGCAGGGGACATTTTATAAATTACTGAGCAGAGTGGGCGCCGCAAGGCCAGGTGACTGGCCCAACCAAGCTCACCTAGTGCTCTGTGGCCTGTCCTTGGGTGATTGCTGAAGAAGCTAGCCCTCTGTGCTGGGCAGAGCTGATGGCACACAGAAGGAGTCGCCAGACCTCTGCCCATGGTCACAGTGTGCCATGGGGACCAGCACTTCCTCTGCCTGTGGCAGAGCCAGCATCACCAGGGGCAGGCAGGGCCAGAAGGTGCCAGACACTACCCATCCCTCCAGCTTCCTGCCCCTTTCTTCTGCAGCTCTCTGAGGGGGTTGTAGTTATTTTTATCTGAGGACACTGGTGTGGGAGGCATTTGTCAGCATCATCTGGTAAAGGCAACTGAATTGTCTGTTGTCCAAAGCACCCCCAAATGGGTAGTGCTAAGCATGCTAGGCTGTTCACATTTAAAAATACAGTTGGAGCCGTGACAGCTGATGCGTTCACAATGCTGACATCACAACCTAAACCCAGACTGTTGGTTCCGGAGCCCAGGCTTGCGTTTTACTCTCTTGGTTTTGGATTTATCACCCATAAGGGCTTCTGTCTTTCAAAAAGTCATGATTCAGTACTGGCCACCCATGCAGAAGGGTAAATGGTTAGTCTCTAGGATGATTGCAGGGCAGGTCATCTCTGCTCAATCCCAGAGGCCTCACTCTAACCACTGTTTGCTAGACATGCCAGGAGATGGTCCATGCGGCTCTCGTGTTTCTAGGGACAATTTCCAGGTGTCCTGTGGACAAACTTACACTGATTAAAGTTCCCTCCTTGGGTGTGATGCTCAACATACCTACTAAGCACTTCTAAGACTTACCACTCCTAAACATGGGGTGGGAGTGTGTCTCTCTGACTGCCTTCTGTTGGTGTAACAAAATGAAACAGACTACTGTATGAAGAAATTTATTTAGTCTATGGTTCTGGAGCAGGCAGTCCAAGAGGAGGCAGTAGCATCCACTCTGGGCCTTATGCTACCTCATTAGATGACGGGAAGACTGAAGGGCAAGTGAGCTCATGAGCAAAGTAAGTATGGGGTGGGCCCCCTTTGACAGGCAGCTCTCACAAGTGTAAGTGCCCTGTGAGGAGGGCTTCAGTCCCATGATAACCGGCATTCAAAGGCCCTACTTGCAACATAGCATCTGATCTACCATCAAGGTTCAACATGAGTCATGGAGGACCAAGTCACAGTGTGGTGCAAGGCAGTGGTTTTCATCTGGTGTCCTTGTGTCCCCAACAGATACTGTGCTAGAGGGGATGAGAACAGAGCTCTGACTGGCATCAGATTGGTAGCAGCCTTCATGGTCCTGGATAGCTCCCCACAGAAAACTGAACCTGGCCTTCAGTGTCAACGATGCTGCTGGGAGGGAGGCAGATGGAGCCTCTCACCCCTCAGTGTGTGTCCTGACAGGAGGCACCCTGGTTGGGCAGGTGGAGAGGGTAAATGTTGCCAGCGTGCAGCACTGAGTCACGTGTCTGTTTCACTGTGTCTGCTAAGCTATGAACCTCACCAAAGGCCAAGCCAAGCTGGGATTTGAGAATCTGGTGAGCGAGGTGTGATCTCTGGCCATAATGATGAATACCTAGCTTTGCTGATCATTTTTCTTCTTCTCCCCATATGATCTGATATCTGCTGCCCCATTTAGTCTTCAAAACAAATTACGGGTCCGATGGGTTACACACCATCCATTTTGTGGATAACCGAACTGGGGCCCAGCGAGGGGAATTATTTGCTCAAAGATCACAATACCCCAAGATGTTTGTTGATCCCTTCACTGAAACATCTTTTAGTGAGGACAACACCCCCTTTCTGATCTTTGAGCCTCTTTTACCTTGCTTAGGTCTCCATATGGGTACTCAATGGGGCCTCTGTTCCATATTCGCTACTCTAAGTAGAAACCTGAAGAAGCCTGGAGCAAATTTCCTACTCCAGCAGCCACTTTTTCCTTAAGAAGTTTTTCTTGGGCTAGAGAGATGGCTCAGCTGTTAAGAGCACTGGCTGCTCTTCCAGAGGACCTGGGTTCAATTCCCAACACCTACATGGCAGCTCACAACTGTCTGTAACTCTAGTTCCAAGGGATCTGTCACCCTCACACAGACATATATGAAGGTAAAACACCAAGGCATGCACACACACACACATACACACACACAACCAAATCTTTAATGGCTCAAAGCCAAAATCAGCTAGTTTTTTTTCCTGCCTTCTCTGATGTTTTACCAAAGCTAAGCAAGTAAACTATCCTATAGTACAGGGATGAGAAAATACCTCCCTCTTGTCCAGAAATATCCCCTTCTTGGGACTGCCATTGGCACAGCACCATACATTCACTCTCTAGTTAATGCAGCAATGCTTGCTGAGGGTCTGTGTTCTACACATTAGATGGATGTTAGCGCATAACACAGTGATCAGATTCCCTGGAGTCTGCGGATCCCATGAAGGAAGCAGGCACTGAGCCTATAAAAAAAAAAAAAGCACACATGTAGCTTCATACTGTGCTCTGGGCAGTAACAAGAGTAAATGCCCTGCTTAGAGAAGATGGCGGCTGTAAAAGGAAAAGACAGTGGCCAAAGACAACATGGAGTCAGTTTCTCGTGGGCTAAAGGAGAAAGTCCCCAGCACCCAGAGTGCATAGCAGCAGGCCCACTTTCCCAGTATTTCTGTTAGCACATCCATTATCAGAATTGTCTTAAAGGCCTCCACCATCCTGGCTCTGCTCTGCTAGATACGTGAGAGGGGCAAGGAGGAAAAAGACACCCAAAAGGCTTCAAGGTTGGCCAAGGGGATAGAGGATGCACACAAAAACTAACACTAACCCCACCCCTATTTCTAGCTGACTTTGTACCCTAAGTCCCCAGTACCAACAACCATGTGCTAGTCCGACTCTCTGCAGACCTAATAACAGTTCCTGTCATACCTGGCCTAGTGATTGTCATCCTCTCTATGTCTGCCTCTGTTGCTCTGTCGTGTGACAGAATTTTTCTGAGGAGACACAACACCCGCGTCTACTCACCCCAGATGGGAAGTGCTTGACAGACTGAAGTACTGATACCACCAAAGTCCAACTTGGTAAATCAGTGGTGAATCAGTTTATTGGGGTTACTTACAGGAGCAGAAATAACAAAGACAGCAGCATTGCTGAAGGCCACCCCAGCATGGATGACAGCTCACAAAGCTGGGAACCTGGAGCGTACTGCACAGCCCACAGGCAGCTCCACAGGTTGGAGAGTGTCCTGTCCAGGTGGCTCAGCTGCTTTCTGCTCCTTCAGGGCAGCTGTTCTGGTCTCAGAGTCTTTGCAGCTCTGTTCCCAGTCTCAGAGGGACTCTTGGCTTTTGGTGCTTGCTGTGGCAGGGAAGTACCTACTGGATCTAATCTGGTCAGATTCAGGGACTTCCTGAAGCCCTTCTGAGTTGTTAACCTTCCTGTTTAAGGAGCTTCCCTGAAGGATGGAATGTTTCCATAGATGGGGACACTGTTACACAACATCCTGTTTTTTCACACAAGGCCTGGGAGACTCTGTTCAAAGACTCTTGGAGACAGGGAGGAGTCTCTTCCAGGCCCTCTCAGCTTTCAAACTCTAGTATGTATTTTGACACACCAGTGGTTTGCATGTTTGTTTGTTTTTTTTCACCAGTAGTATTTATTTTCCAAACTCGGTCTAGGGTGTATGCTCAGCCCTATGAAACAGATCCTCCAGTCTCTGGGATCTGGGAGTCTGGAAACTGGGAATTATGATTCTACCCACCAACTACCCTTACATATCATGTGATTCCTTAGGAATCACATGAAAGTCTATCTGGTTTTCAGACTAGAACGCATACCTCATCAAGCTGGCCTGAACACTCCCTTATGTCTACTCCAACCCTGCCAGACTACACAGGGCAAAACATTACCAAGTTCAATTGAGTAGAAACACACAAACACATTGCCTGTAGCAGTAGAAGACTGCTCAGGTGGAGCCAGCACAAGCATAGTCACGTGTGTCTTCAAGGGATGTACCCACACACCAATGGTTTCCATGTCCCTAGCCTCCAGAGACACGACCAACATCCACAGGCGCAAAACAACATCACAGATGCAAATGTTGGCCCTCCCCAGGCCTGCTAGACTTTGTATCCCTCTTTTTCCTCCCCCAGCTGTTCCTCTGTGCGCCTCACTCATGTCTGTTGCTTAACCGTTGCCCTGGAAACGTTCTGGGATACAACTTGGTACAAAGATGTGTACACTTCCTTTGGATCTTCATCAAGGGATAATGCCTTGTAACTGTGAGCTTGACTTTTGAAGACTTCATTTGCGGTAGAGTTTAATGTCACGGGTGGATTTGGACTAAAGACTGAGTCATTCTGGAATCCCCAGTATACGCCAAATCTTTTCACAAGCATTACAAGGGGTTTTCTCAAATTCTATAAATAGTTTAATAACGCCTGTATAATCATCTATTTTTACCCCTAGTCTTCTGGACAATTTCAGCAGTAATTGGGCTGCACTGAAAGGATTTCTGAAGTCCTTCAGTTGCCAGTGGCTTCCAGGGCATGGCCTGTGGTATAGCAGCGGATGCCCAGGTAACATCTCTACCTGGGGTTGGAAATCCAGCCCTTGAGTAAAGCCTGGTGCAGGTTGAACTCTGAGAGAAAACTCTAGGAAGCTCTAAGGGAGTTGGAGAAGCTGAATTCCTACCCGACTCAAAATGTCTCATACTGAAAACTCTGTCCACACTTGGTTGCTGCCTGAGTCAGTTTCTCACATTACAAAATATGGATATTGTCACAATTTTGTTTTCAGAGAGGCTGTCGCATCAGTCCAGTGCCTCTGTCTTTGGATACAAGCTTCCTATCATACAGATGAAAATGCAGAAACACAGATAGCAGTCAGCTAGCTTTGTCTTTATTTCGCAATTGGCTTGCTCCCCAGACTGACCACACAAACACACACACACACACACACACACACACACACATATATCTCACATCCCCGCAGAGAATTTGGCAGGAAGGAAGGCTAACTCTCACCTATTTAGCCTAGGCCCCGATAAACACCTGTCCCTGGGCTGTTGGCTCCTCTCCTAGCAAGATGAGAGCCCAAGAGGGAGGAAATCCCGATTCTAGAGACAGCAACCCAGCAAACCTGGAAGGAAGATCAGGATAGAGGTAGATTACCACCATGTTGATGCGAAGGCCTGTTTCAAAGTCATCCTCTAGGACTAGAAAGAGCGAGGCTTAGAAAGCAGATCCAGACTTCCATCCTGCCAACCTCAGACAGTGGCCAGACCCAGATACCTGCACCCCAGCCCCAGGGGATGTCAAATGGTAGAGCCAGCTAAGCATGGAAGGGTACCATAAGAATGACCACAAAGCCAGGCAGTGATGTTGCACACCTTTAATCCCAGCATTCAGGAGACAGAGGCAGGCAAACCTCTGAGTCTGAGGCCAGCCAAGTCTACAGAGTGAATTATGGGACAGCCAGGGCTACACAGAGAAACCCTGTCTTCGAAAACAAAAAAAGTGCACGCAATAGGACAGTCACATCCACCTTGGACTGGCAGTGAGACAGGTGCCCCCTGGTCTGTGGACTTCAGCCCTCTATGCCCTGGGTTGGCAGCCTGCCCCTATGTCTTTCTTCCCTGGAGCCAAGGCAGTTGTCACCTTAGCTGAGCATATATATACCATGGTATTCAGACAGCTCACCCCTCTTCCTGTTGAGCTTCCAGCCCTGCTGAGGGCTTCTCAAGGCCACAACCACAGCAGGTGCTGGCTCCCCTTGCCTGAGAGTGAGGCTTCACGCCTGCGTAAGTGTGAGACAGAATTCCCACTGAATCAGCCCCGCTTCTCGGCTTCTCCCGCTCTTGCACCCCAGCACCACTCCCCCGCCCTGCTGCCATCAGCCGAGCCCAGCCTACCTGACCTGATTTCACCAACTGAAATAGTCTGGGGCCTCACAGCCCAGGACAGTTGGAAATGTCTCTAGAATGATCTAGATTCATCTGGATGTGGCTGATGGCGGTTCCCAGCCCCAATGTATGCCCTTGCCCTGGAGGCAAGTACTGGGGAGAAAGTAGTCCCAGTCCTAGTACCAGGAGCCATCGGTCACAGAGAATGTTTCCAGTCGTTAAAGGAGGAACTGGGCCATGGTTTTTGTATCTGTTGATTAGAATGGATTCAAGATCATCCTTAGTGTCATTCTCTTTTGCACAGTTACACCAGTACATAAAGGTTTTCAGATGATGTTCAGTAGGGTTTGAGGCATACGCGACAGCTACCTGATGAATGTCTGTCTATGCAGAGGCATTATTGTCTGTCTTTTGTCCAGGGGTCTACAGGCACCCTGTAGACCTACATAAAAAGGCTAAATGACTTAAGTCATAGGACATTTTTGTCCCCTGCCCTAAAAGGCTGTATGACCTAGGACTAACCAATCAGTGGCTCCATATGTACAACAGTGATTGGTCTGAAGGAGGGCCATGTGACAAGCAAGGCCATTTGCAACCCCACCCCAGGGTTTAGGAATTGGCTATTAGGAGAGAGGGGCTCTGTCTTCCTTTGGGCTCACAACATTGTAAAAGACCCACAAAAGTGAAGTATACTGTGAGTCGGCCCTGGCAAGCTGGCATAGAGATGGTGACAAGAAATGAAAGAAGGATAAAAACAGCCGCGAAGAAAAGGAAAGGTGAGCTGGGCAGACGTCCTACCTTTCTACTATTGAATCTTGGGTGAGAAAGAAGAGCATCGTGAAAAAGAACAGCCAGGCAGTGGTGGCACACATCTTTAATCCCAGAGCTTTGGATGCTGAGGCAGGTGGCTCTCTGTGGGTTCAAAGCCAGCCTGGACTACGGAGCGAGTTCCAGCACTACACAGAGCTACACAGAGAAACCCTGTCTTGAAAAAAAAAAAGAAGAAGGAAAAAGAAAAGAAGGAGGAGGAGAAGAAGCAACAGCAGCCTGGGGGTCTCACAGAAGAGGCATCTGGTCACCTATCACGGAGCAGTGATCTGTAGGGTCCCCACTAATGACTGAACACCTCCCACGAGCCAGGCACCATCCTAGAGGCATGGCATGGATCCCTCCCTGTGAGTTATCTGACTAAGTTAGCTGTCACACTCTCCAGAGTGGGAAAATAACCGACTCCTGACTAAAAATCACCAGGTCAGCAACACGTTCAGGCCCCCATGTCCGACGACAACAGCCAGGGGGAGCTAGGGAGAAGCAGGGCAGCTGCTCCCATAGGCCGGTAGTCAGAGGGAGCCTCTCTGAGGAAGAGACTTTGGAGCAGAATTCTGAAGGAAGAGAAAGAGTTGGAGCCAGGTTTTTTTTTTAAGTGAATTTGACTTAAATGTCTTTATTCTTTCCAATAGAAAAAAATTTATCAAATAATTCATTTTAGCCTCCACCAATTATGCGGGAGAATGGCAGAGCTATTGATGCTGGCAGCCTCTAGGTGCCCCCCACCCCACCCCAACACACACAATTCCCCATTACCCACCTCTCCCATGTCCATCTCAACCTCACAAAGGGAAAAAAAAACCCAAAAACTTCCTTCCAACAGTTACTAAAAGACCACATTCTCCCTCCCCATTGACCCTCCCTGAAGTAGGGGTGTGGGGACGATGTTGCAGTACCTCTGTGAACAGAAACATGTCTGCTGCTGGGAAAGTCCAGTTTGGATGGGCAGATCTCCCTTGGTCACTCGTTTTTTGTTTGTTTGTTTGTTTGTTTGTTTGTTTGTTTGTTTGTTAAAAAAAAAGCGAGACCAGGATGGTGGTGAGTGTGCAGGATGCAGGACTGCCAGTCAATCCCAGGAAGTGCAAAAATACACCGTGGTCCTTGTGCCAGGCCTTTCCCAGCAACATCTCCCCGCTGCAGCTGGCCTGCCCACAGGGGTCGAGGGGGTAGGGGAGCTGTGTTTTTCCCCTTCTGCCTGTACACAGCTGTTTTTGGCTTGGCCACAGAATTCTACCACACCAGAGTTCATGTGGTTATCCAGAGTGGGAAGAATTTCCCAGAATGCCTTGAGAAACCTGAGACACTGAATGGCTTTCAGGGCTTATTGATGTGGCTGGTGCAGGAAATAGCAGTACGTCAATAAATAGTTTTAGGCAGGAAACCGGGCTTAAATGGTAGCCTTAAAGTTTGGGGAAAGACACCAGGGGTTACTGGGAGGGAGCCTGCCCGTCAGATGAGAATCTAGAGCCAAATAGCAGACTTTGAAATGACTGCCCCCGAGCTGAGGCCCCTTGCTGTTCTTGGATGCAAGAGACTGAGGCTGGGGGCAGAGTCAAGAGCCAAGGACAGGCCGGTTTCAGCTGGCAGAAAGGGGCTCTTTGTGTAGAGGGAAGCTGGCAACCTCTACCACGCGTCAGGAGGAGAGACAGGCTAGGCTCCGGCCTCTAGGTGAGGCTTATTCACACCCCACCTGGTGGAAGTTAGCGCCAGCTGCCAGTCACCCCAAGACTTCCACTGTCCTACTTTAAGAAGAAGGGGGGGGAGCAAGGAAAGGCACTGTTACAGTCAGTATCAGTTTTCCTGGTTATGGAGTGAAATTTAGAAAAAAAATGTAAAATAAAAGAAAGAATAAAAGCCATCCACATTCTCATCTGGAAGAACCCATATTAAACATTCTGGACCATTCTTTTAAAAACGGTATCCGTGGATGAATTATGTCACACACACAGTTGAGATTCGCTGCTTTCATTTAGCATTAGATAAATATTTTTCCTTGCTTTTGTAAATTTTTCGCAAGCACTTTTTTTTATTTGTTTTGTTTTTTGTTTGTTTTGAGACAGGGTCTCTGTAAACATGGCTGTCCTGGAGCACTCACTATGTAGACTGCTTCGGCCTCAAACTTACAGAGATCAACCTGCCTCTGATCCTAAGTGCTGGGATCAAAGACATGTGTTACCACGTCTGGCCAATAAGCAAGCGTCAGTGAGTGCATGGGTCATCTCTGACGTAAACATTGCCTTTTTGGATGGTTAGACTCTTGGATTTTTATGTATATTAAACTTGCTTCAAGATAGCACTTATATTTATCGTATTTATTTTGCGTGTGTTTATGCACGCATGTGCATGTCCTTGCTTGTATGCGAAGATCAGAGGTCAGCGTGTAGGAAACAGTGTTCTCCTATCGTGTGGACCCCAGGGATTGAATGCTGACAGTCAGACTTACAGGAAAGCTCCTTTACTCCCTGACCCCCTCGCTGGCCCATTAAGAGGATCTTTCCTGTTCTCATTATTCTTTATCATAGTAACCCAGAGGTGCAATTGCCAGATGATTCTGAAGGCTTGATTAAGGCTTCTTAGGAAAAAATGTATACTGCCCATATATAAGAATGCTTGTCTCCGGCTAATCTCCTTTAATCCCAGCACCCGGGAGGCAGAGGCAAGCAATTGTCCGAGTTCAAGGTCAGCCTGGTCTACAGAGTTAGACAGACAAACCAGGGTTACACAGAGAAACCCTGTCTCAAAGTAAATAAAAAATAAATGAAATGAAATGAAACAAAAAGAATGCCTATCGCTCAAATCCTTACGAGCGTTGATGGTTGCCATCTTTAAATTTTTGCTGACGTAGCAGATGGGTAAACATGTATTTTCATTCCTTTATCTGCAACTGGAATTAAGTGTGTGCACTTTGGGGGGTTTTCTTGAGGCAGGATCTCACTGTGTACCCAGGCTGATCTAAAATTTTCTGTGAATCCTCTGCCTCTGCCTCAGAATTGCTGGAATTATAGGCATATCGGCATGAGCCACAATGCATCAAGCCATTTCCACGTTTGATGGCAATTTTTGTTTTGACCAGTAATTCACCCCTTTAAAGTCCTCTGTATTTGTCTATAATGGGCTTAGTGCCATTACAAGCTTAAAGCTCGCACTTGTGTGTGTGTGTGTGTGTGTGTGTGTGTGTGTATGCACGCACGCGTGCGCGCGCGCATGTGTATGCATATGTATAGATGCACATATATATACATATATACGTATCTCAGTGATTCTCAGCCTTCCTAATGCTGTGACCCTTTAATACGGTTCCTCATGTTGTAGTTTCCCCAACCATGAAATTGGTTTTGTGGCTGCTTCATAACTGTAATTTGCTACTGTGATGATTTGTGATGTAAATATCTGAGATGTGGAATATCTGACATGTGACCTGTAGGGTGATAACCGCTGTTGTATATTAAAGTAGTTACCCTCTGTCCTATTTCCCGAAGGCCTATTGTGCCCCACCCCCTGCCCCAGAGCCTCCTAAGAGTTCTGAAGCAAACTCTGCTGCCTTGCTCTAAACCCACCTTTCTCCACCCAAAAGTGTGATTTCATTCCATTGCACCTTCGGGTTTTTATTCTTCTTAATTGCCTCTTTATCCTACCTCTTTATTCTTAGGGTCTGGATGAGCTGAGAGTGTAGATCCCTTCCTCCCTGATTTTAGGCAGCTGTGGCTGCAGTGTTGCTCAAGTGAACGCTGCATCGTCCGCCTCTGATTCGTGGCCCCCTGGGGATCATACGATAAACCCTTGTGGATGCCAAATTTGTTTCTGTGTTATCTGATCTAGCTGTTCATGCTCTGCCAATCCCATGGCCTTTTAATTATTAAAGCTTTGGAATAAATTAAAAGTAATATAACCCTTTCCAATTTTGTTGTGTCCTGACTAGTGACTTTTCCCTATGATTCCTTCAAATTACTTTTCAGGTCATTTTTTTTTCCAAGTCTCTACATCCAGGACCCTTGCCACACACACACACAAAAGTTCGTGTTAGGATTTAATAAATTAGCTTCTGATCATTAAAACATCTCACTGGTAAATTGTGTCATGAAAGCAAGCTGTTGACTTTTATATATTAATTTAATATCTAAATATTCATTAATTAGTTACTAAACTCTGATTAATCTTTATTAGAGGGTTCTCATGGGTTTTTCATACATATAATCTAATAATTTTCTCTCTCCCTTCTACCCTTGGGCATTGCTGTTCTTTTTCAGTTGGAGCCCTTGATGTAATAGATTGCATTTATAGATTATTTCCTGATGCTAAATCATTACAGCCTTCCTGGGACGAATGTCTACTTGGTTATAATGGATCTATTTGCTGGCATTTCATTTAGGACTTCCCCATCCATTCATATTAGAGAGGTCAGCAGACGCGCTCCTTTCTTTTTAACTTACTGGGAGATTTTGTTGTCGGTGATTGGCTGGCAAGCTCATTTTCTCCTGTGTTTTGAGTCCATTTCCAAATGACAACAGTTATCTCAATGGAAGAATTTACCTATTAAAGAGCTGTGACTTTAGAGACCTCTCTATAAAGGTAATTCTTTCAAAACTTCATTTTAGTTCATGTCTTTTAATCTATTCTGGTTTTGATCTCTTTCCTTTTCAGTAAGCTTCACTGATATTTGCTTTTCTGAAGCATTCTTCACTGTGTTTGTCAACTTAGCATAGTCATGATTTTTGTTACACCTTACCTCTTCCATATTTGTTTTCATATTGAAATTTTTTCTAATTCTTCTTTCTTGTTTTTGCATGTAATTTCCTTTCTTATCTTCTAGTTAATTTCCAGTTTTATCTATATTGTGTTCTTTCCTGTATTTTTTTAGCTGGTGGTGATGGTTTTCTGATTTTTTTTTTTTTAGTTGAGATTTTGGATAACACTGTCTGCTAGAAATAAAATGCAACCCACTCACATAATTTCAAACGTAATTATATGTTCTACTTAACCTAGTATATTCAAATTTTCAGCATATACTCAACCTTGTTTTAAATTTTATGTGCATTTGCATAAGTGTGGGTATATACACGTGGATGAAGGTGCCCGTGAAGGTGAGAGTTGTACACGCTGGTTTTGTGTGTCAACTTGACACAAGCCAGAGTCATCAGAGGAAGGAGCCTTAGCTGAGGAAATGCCTCCATAAGATCCAGCTGTGAGACATTTGCTTATTTAGTGATCAATGGGGGAAGACCTAGTCCATGGCCAGTGGTGCCATCCCTGGGATGGTGGTCCTGGGTTCTATGAGAAAGGTGACTGACCAAGCCAGGAGGAACAAGTCAGTAAGCAGCATCCCTCCATGGCCTCTGCATCAGCTCCTGCCTCCAGGATCCTGCCCTGTTTGAGTTCCAGTCCTGACTTCTTCAGTGATGACAACAGCAATGCTTAAGTGTAAGCCTAATAAACCCTTCCAACTTGCTTTTTGCTCATGGTGTTTCATTGCAGCAATACAACCCTAACTAAGACAATTGGTACTTGTGTAGTGGGTATTGCTGTGACAGACCTGACCTTGTTTTGGGGAAGATTGTGGAAGGACTTTGAAACTTTGGGCTAGAAGAGCCTTTGAGCTAAGTGCTCTGTGGGATGTTCTCTGGAGCTTGGAAGATAAGAACGTTGGAGAGATGGCTCAGAGGTTAAGAGCACTGGCTGCTCTTCCAGAGGT
>LOEQ01002521.1:104088-116266 GCA_001685075.1 Bramus lutescens
CATGTTTCACCCTCCTAACTTCAATTCCTCCTACTTTCAGCCTCCAGCCCCAGGGCCTGCTGCTCCCTCCGGCCAAGGAGGGAGTTGGGACTCCCAGCTCAGCTTGCTCCCTTTTATTTTGTTTTTCCACTAGATGCTTTGAAGTCTCCCTTCTCAATGAGAATGCCCTCGATGTGATTTGATCCCACAGTCATTGCCTTGAGGACCCCCCTGATTAGTAAGAGATCAAACCTTGCCCCCTCTGTAAAGAATCGAGCCACAAACAGCTTGCCAGTAGCCAGCTAGTAATTGGAAACTTCCGCCCCAATGGGGGTCCCCACTGGAACCCCCGTGTTCCTGGGCCCCTGACCACTGCTAGCTTCCAAAGGGCTGATACTGTCCCCTGGACTGCCTTAGGACCTGCCCTGGCCCCTGTTATGGCAAACGGGGCCAGAAACGATGCTGGTGAATTAAAACCAAATGCAAGTCTTGTTCCAAGCAACTGCTGGAGGAAGAGCCACTGCTGGCTTCTTGGGTCTGAGAGCCTCATCCAAGGGCTGTGTCCTTGCCCTCACCTCATCCCAGGCAAGACCTGGAACGGCCTCCCAGACTGATGGGGAGAGGAAAGCCTTGGAGTCGTGACTGGGGGACAGTTAGTAGGTGACCAGGCAGGAAGCCAGGTGGAGTTCTTCAGGCAACAAAGCTAGGGTTTCTCGAAAGGTTTTGGTCCCAGGGAGTAACCCTTCTTCTATACCGGCTAGGGAGGAGGATGTGGCTCAGCCCAAGAGGTCAGTCTCTGTGGGGTGACTGGTGGCTGCTCTGCCTCATCTCTGGGAAGCAGGAACCCACATTTTGATGTTCCCCCAGAATACGGCTTCCCAGTGTGTTGCTTTTACTGGGATTGGTCATCCTCTATGCCATGTTGGAGGCTCTTAAGGAGTGGTTCTCAGCCTGTGGGTCGAGACCTCTTTGGGGGTCAAGCAGGGTTGCATATCAGATATTTATATTACAATTCATAATAGTAGCAAATTACAGTTATGAAGTAGCAATGAAATAATTTTACAGTTGGGGGTCACCCCAACATGAGGAATTGTATTAAAGGATCGCAGCATTAGGAAGGTTGAGAACCACTGCTCTTGAGGCTTCCTAGTTCAAATCAGGCTGGCTAGAGTAAGGAAGGTTTCTCTTAATTGTTTCAAGTCTAGAAGATCAGAAGGGGAAGTCGGGGTGAGAGAGTTCCCCAATCTCTCTGGCTCTCCCCAACTGAAATCTTCTGGTAAAGATGAGGCCTCAAAAGGACCTGCTGGGAAGAAGGTATAGAGGTCAGTGGCCAGCCCAGCTTTGATCTCTTTCCTCTCCCTCTCCTCCTTCCATTTTTCTTTTCTCTGCTTCTTGCTGCCTTGTCTCCCTTTCCAGCCCTTAGGCTGAGCCTGGAGCCCAGGGACACTTACAAGCCCCACATGTGGTGTTGAGGGAAACACAGGGCAGATGGATGTGCAGAGAAGGTCCCAGGGAAACCATGCTCTTGTAGAGTGGGGCAGCTCAGGTCCACAGACACCTGCTCCCTGAAGTTTTGGGGAGCCACAGGTGTCCTTGCATGGGCCTGCTTCCCAGGCGTCTCTAAGGCTGGCATGTATGAGTGTGAATGCTTGCACACGCACAAGTGTATATAAGCATCTGCTGAGCATGAAACAGGACCATGAGAAAGAAAGAGGCTGATGGGGAGGATTCGAGTCATGGGAGTAGGGGAGGTCAGTCTCCTAGGCTCCATATGGGGGCTCCCAAACACTGTGTAGAGGCGGAGACTGTGGCTTTGTGGGTACCATGGACCTAATGCAGCTCCTTCTTAGTGGCCTATTGGGGGGTCTTGCCTCAAGAGCAGCCCCTTCCAGGGCCCTGAGGACCAGTATGAAGATGCAAGATATAAATATGTATACATATATAAATATATTTTTAATTACATGTTGTGTCCTGGTGGCTCCAGACTTACCGTCTGCCTAGTTGCTCAAAAGCACTTCCTGGTCGGTCCATGCTAATATGACACTTCCAGCTGTTTGTTTGTTTGTTTGTTTGAAATGCAGATCCCTGATACTTTTTCAGACATGGAAAAAAAAACTTTATTTTATTTTATTTTTTAAAGAAGCAACAGTAAAGCCTAAAATCTCCAAGTCTGAGTAGCTTCCTGTAGGAGACTACTCAGGCAGGAAGTAGGGGAAAATGAAGGCACCCAAGGACCCCTGACCTCTCCCCAGGCCAGAGCGCTCTCTGCTGCCAGAGGAATAGCTTATCAAAGCCCACCTCTGAATGAATGGACAGGAGGCAGAGCTAGAAGATACCTGGCTGCCACCCCTCTCGGCCTTGTGTTGTTTATCTGGCCATGGTGATCTAATATTGACCCTTCAGGACGAGTTGGTCCTTGTTTTCCTCTCAAGTGGCCTGCTTGTCACTGTCCTCCTCATGAACTGGCCGTATTGCCTAAGCTCTGGGACCACAGCTCCTACAGGACTCCCAGCCTCCCTTGGACAGGGCCAGGAGCCTCACCGTCAACCATGGGGAATGTGTGCCCCCTAAAACCATCTTCATTCATGCATTCTTCCTTATCCGGTCTGTAAATTTTTACGGTCTGGGAATCCTCTCATCCATCTGTGTAAATGTAAATGTTGACCCGATTGGTATTTATTCTAATTTTTATTGTATTTTATTTTATTTTGTCTGAAGGGTTGGGGGTGGGAAGTATACCACTGGTTGCACCCAGGGCAGCTGCAGGGATGAAGCCCACACAGCCCAGGAGCCAAGAGAAGCAGCTCCTCTGGGTCCCTCTGGGTAGCCACATCCTAGGCTGTTATCTGGCGTCAGAAGTCAGCCAGTGTTCCTTGTTCCAGACACTCAGGCCTGCCCATGCCGTGATGTCCCTCAGCTGCCTGGCACTGTGTTGGGAAACCTGACTGGGTCTTGGAGGAGGTGGGTGGGAGAGAACAGAACTCTCTCCTCTGCTCAGGACACTTGCGCCAGAAGATCTGGCACCTCACCTGAGCCAGCTGGGAACCTGACAACAGGACCCTACCTCCCCGGAGCAGGGTCTGGAGCTTCCCGCCAAAGCTATGGGCCAATCCTGCTCGCGCCATTCCTCCCCGTCACCCGTATGTCCTGCTTCCCAGCTGAACCCAAACTACAAATGGGTTTAAAAAAAAATAAATGATACCAAAATCCAAAAGTGTCCCGAGTCTGTCTTCTCTGTAACGAGCTCAGCAGTGGTAATCTTTCCCCAAGCCTTTTATGCCTCTGCCAGTCCAGACAAGAATCTCAGAAAAGCCCAGACTGTGAGCTGGTAAGGAGAGTCTTCACTGCCTGGCTGCCATCCAGGGCAGGAGCAGGCTCTAGGATCTTAAGAGGTTGGGAAAGGGCTCGTGCAAGATAATCCTGGCAAAAGAACGGGACTTGTGTATCTAAAAGCTAGGCTCTGAGGCCAAGCCAGGGTGGTGGAATTTCCTGAAGAAAATTACTTTTGTGATAGCTTTGGTTTGCTGCTAATTTAACCAGCCTCTAGACCTACCCCATCCCAGGAAATGTCCCCATAGCATTTAGCAATGACTTTTTGTAATAAGCCTGAGATTCAACCAGGCCATGGTGGCACATGCCTTTAATCCCAGCACTCAGGAGGCAGAGGCAGGCAGATCTCTGTGAGTTCAAGGCCAGCCTGATCTACAGAGTGAGTTCCAGGACAGCCAGGGTTACACAAAGAAACCCTATCTTCAAAAAAAAGAGGGGGGAATCCCCCAGGTGATCATATGAGCTTTTTATTTAGGTCATTAGTGAACCCTGTGAGGTATTTCCTATAATATCGTGCCCTCCTTTTGCAGTTTCTTCCGTGGAGAAGCATGGGAACACTGCCTCTGTAACAACTTCTTCATCCTTCCTTAGGCAGGCCCAGCCCAGAGCTGTCTGGGTACTTGGAGAGGACATGTTGAGACTGGCCATTGCTCAGGACTCAGCTGATGCCTCCACGACACTGCCTGAGGATGACCAAACATACAGGACTGGGATAGAAGGAAATGATGATCTGAACGACTGAGATCTTTATCAAGCCAATTTACAAAGCTGTGAAAGAGGAGGAGGAGCAGAGGTGAGAGGTCGAAAGGAAAAGTGTTTGAAGATGACTCCCAGAGAGAAAGAGAGGACTCCAAACCTGAGGCGTCACCCAGACCATTCTGGGTGACAGGCCTGCTTAGAAACATGTAGATTACCAAGTCCTACACAACCTACCATCCAACGAAATGTTCCTACCCTGCATTTCACTCCTGTCTCTGCTGATGTGTGTCCTCTGTCCTGCAAAGAGCAGGTTACATTTGTCCTAGCTCTACAGAAAGGCAAAAGAAGGAAACTTCATTTTCAATGAATCATTTAGAACCCTCACACCACAAGACTTAGGAAGGCCTTTGGGTACTAAGGCAAAGAATGCAGACAGAAGGGGAACCATGGACAGGGAAACGGCCTCTAGCTCAGATGAACACTCTCAGTTGGGCCAGTGAAGCAAGCAGACAAGTGGTTTTGACTTGCTTGGCTTTTTGTTTAGGATTTTTAATTTTAGTGTGTGTAAGTGAGTGTGTGTGTGTGTGTGTGTGTGTGTGTGTGTTGCTGGCATGGTATGTGCACCACGTGTGCTCCTGGTGCCTGCAGAGGTCAGAAGAAGGCGTCAGCTCTCCTGGAACTGGAGTTATGAGTGGAGCTACTAGCGACAAGGGCTCTTAGCTGCGAAGCATCTCTGCAGCTCCTTGTTTTTGTTGTCTGCTTGTTGTGTAGGGGGTTATGTGTCTGTGTTTGTGAGTGTGTCTATGTATGTGATTGTACATGTGTGTGTCTGTGTGTACATGTGTGTATTTGTGAGTGTGTACATGTGTGTGTCTATGTGTATGAATATGTGTACATGTGTGTATCTGTATGTGTGTATCTGTGTCTGGTGTATATGAGTATGTGTGTATGTCTCTGCCTCTGTGTGTGTGTGTGTGTGTGTGTGCGCGTGTGTGCGTGCATGCTTGCTTGCTTGCTTCAGTGCATGTGTGGAAGTCAAAAGACAACTTTGTGGTGTCTGTCCTTCCTTTTCATCTTTATGGTTCTGAGATTTGAACTCAGGTTACCAGAGTTACACCGGAAGCACTTCTCCCCACTGAGCCATCTTGCCAGCCCTTTTTGAATGTTTTTGTGGGGCTGGATATGGAACCCAAAGCCTCATGAAGCTTTAGCACTGAGCTGGACTCCATCCCAGTTAAGCGGTTCTGTTACAGATGAGCCCAGGGCAACTGGCGCAAGCGCCAGGTCCAGCTTGAGAGCCAAGTGGCCTTTACCATAGCCCAGAAAGCCGGCTGTCATTCTGCCACACCCCCTTGTCCCCAATAGAGGCCAGTCACTCAGACAAAGGCAGCTAGCTGCCTGCTGAGATGGGGCCAGAGTCGTTCTCCACACTTCCCTCTAGGCTGATGGAGACCAGGGCCATCTGGGCTTTCTGTGTGGGTGTGGGAGGAGCATGCGAAGCCTAGGTCCATCATACATGCACAGTGTGTCCTGCTGGGTCCCAGTTTCCAAAGGCCAGTGGCTCTCAGGTGGGCAGGAGAGGAGAGAGTCCTTGTGGGGCAGATGCTTCAAGGGTGAGGTCAGTGCCCAATTGCTAGAAATGGTTTCAAACTATGTTCTGAAATAGGACACACCCACACAGTCAACTTCCAGAATCCTGACAGTAGAGAACCTTTTTTCTGGTTAAGAGTGTTCAGTAAGACCCTGGAGTTTAAAAGAATATACATCCTGACTCAAGGTTGTCTATGACATTTATAGGCCCTAAGCACTTTCCTTTCATAGGCCTGCCCACTCCCTTTCTGGGAAGTGTGTGTGTATGTGTGTGTGTGTGTGTGTGTGTGTCTGTCTGTCTGTCTGTCTGTCTGTCTAAACTGGATTTCATGGCTATATTAGTATAAAAATAAATAAGTTTTCATTCTAATTTTAAAAGAAACCATTTTGTGGGTACCATGAGGGAGCCTCTCTTCATCCATCTGAGTTACTATACCAGGGCACCATAGAACTGGGCGGCTTACGACAACAGGAACTTAGTTCTGGCAGTTCCGAAGGCAGGCATGAGGCAGAGGTGCCGGCATGGCAGCTCACGTGAGGACTCTTCTGGATGCAGACTACCAAGTTCTCAGTGCATGCACAGAGACAGAAACGAAGGCTTTTGTAAGGACACTAACTCCATTCTTAACGGGTCTACTTGTGACATAATTGCCCCCCACAAAGATATCCATCCAGTGCCACCATACTAGGAATTAGAATTCCAATATAACTGGGGCTAGGTCTTCAGATCATAACAAGCTACTATGGTGCCAGAAGGTATACCAGCCCTGCATAGGTAAACTCCCTGAGCTAGGAGCCATGCCTTTCCTGGATGCCTGTTGGTTTTAGGAGGACTTAGAGCAGGGAGAGAGTTAAGAGGGCAGCTAACAGTAGCCATGTAAGGAAGCCAGTGTTCCCTCACGTGGGTCTCCGTCCCCACGAATCTCTTCATTTGCTGAGCACTCCTGTGTCCTAGGCATGGTCCTGAGCACTCACAATCTTAGGTGAGTCGTAGGAACATCCAGACTATGGGCATGATTAGCTCTGGAGGACGGACGACTACAGCCAAGGTCCCACAGCGCCCCCCATGCATAGAGGGTTCTATGCGTGATGAACTCAGCCACCGAAATTCCTACTTCTGAGACCTTACCTGCCCTCAGGACTTTCCAATTACTTTCACCTCCCAGGCTGCAGAGGGTCCCAGACCACAGCCATTCACCCACAAGCCTGGCCCAATTGCTGGGTGTCCTGTGCAAAGACAATGGTATACTTGTGATAAAGAATCAATGCATCGCTCAGGGCCTCAGGTAACACTACTGGGCTTGCCCAGCCTCACTCCCAGCCTAGGGAGAAAAGAAAGTCCCTCTCAACCAGGTGACAAGCCAGGGAGAATCCCAGCACCCAGCAGGGCTGCATGAGAACAGCTAGAAAGCTGAGCACAGACGTCTACTATTGCACTCCCCCTTTACAACCCAAGTGCTGCTGCAGCCGTTGGCAGCTGAGTTTTAAAGGTGCTCAGAACCCTGTAGTTCCGTCCTCCCCAATGGGCTTGCTCCGGATGGGCCAGCGGTGGCCAGTTCTACAGCAGACATTCAACACCTGCACAGTTTAACTCAGGCCACACAAGGCTCAGTCCCGTGAATGGCCAATGTGATTTGGCGGCACTTTGAGGAATTTTTAATTCAGTCTTCCTGCCTCGGCCCCCTGAGTGCTGGGGTTAAAGGTGTGCACCAGCCACCATGTCTGGCTTCAGAATTTCCTTGTTAAATGTAAAACTGTGCACAGGGCTTCAGAAGAGCATCCCTCGAAGGTGACTTGAAAGGGGGCATATGGGATACACAGCCTGTTCTTCACACATGGGAGCAGAGTCCCTCTCGGTGGGAGGCATCAAGCCTAAGGTTCTAGAAACTTCATTTAGCCCTCATTCCTCACATCACGATACAACACAGCCAGCCCACTCCAGCCCCTCCGCTCCCAAGGCACAGCAAGGGCTCTTGGCTCCTCTGGTGATCCCACAGAACACACAGGCCACCAAGTAACTCCAAGGTGAATGCAATGGGTGATTGAGAGGCTTGGGGCCCAATCAGGGACAGGCATGTACTCAGTGCCGTCTCAGCCTACAGGAACAGAGGAGGTTGAAGAGGGACAGGAAGGGTGATACCACAGACAGAAAAGAAAGGCCCTAGGGCTTATCGTGGGCAACTCCTGCCACAGGACTAGGTAGCGAGCAAGCCGAAAGCCCCAGGTCTGTGTCGCCCGTTTCACTGTCGGTGCTCTCAAGGCTGTGGACAAACAGCAGGGTTGCTCCTTGTTGGCCTAGAAGAGCCCCCAAATTCAGAGATCCGAGCCTTCCCATAGCACACAGAAACAATCAAAAGGGCGAGAGATGGTGAGAAGCAGCCGGGAGTTAGTTAACTCTCCAGATAGGAGACATCTTGACTGGGAAGGAAGACAACCAAGACCCAGGAGCCTGTGGGCTCTAATCTTCACACTGGCTAGCCATGTGAACCCTCTCTTTACCAGGCACCAGGCACTGTCCACTGGGAGCTGATCATGTGATTAACATAACTCTTTAAACTATGAAGCCTTTTTTTTTTTAAGCTTTTGATTGGAATATGTCCATGGGGGTCACTGGCACTCCAATTTCTGACACTACACGTTTCACCCTTTCTTGATAGCCCGGGATCATTTTCAAAGCACCAACTAGTAGAGTACACTATAATCCAGGGTTAGCCCCAGAGATTATCAAGGTCTGCCCCTCCTGCTCTGCTGGCTTAATCAGTGGATCTTTGTTTTACACTTTGCCTCTTCTCTTGTCCTAATGCTCTTATCATTGTCATGGCTGTGGCCTGAGAAATTAAGCCATTGAGCTGGTCAGAACCATTTGTCAAGGGCCCTAGGTGAGGACCCGGGGAGCACTCTGACAAAGACCATGAGCTTTGCAGCATAAATGGACATTTTTGTCGTGGTGGTGGTTGTTTGAAACAAGGTCTCACTCTGTGGCCCATGCTGCCTCAGATTTCAGGTTTTGCTCTTAGCTTCCCCAGTGCTGGGAACATAGACCAGTTCCACCACACCCTGCCATGTGAACTGATGGTTTTAACAGCTAATTCATCTACTTAGAAGCATTTTTGCCTGGTTTCTGATCCCTGATGAGTTCCCAGAATGTGGGATCCACTCAGAATTAGAATCCTATTACTGGGTGTGACTGGGAAGGTCATGAGGCCAGTGAGTGGGCTGATCATACTTCTCCCAAGAGGAAGATAAGACTCACAGGCCTGGTGTGGACAAGGACTGTTGAATCAGGATGAATCTTGGGACTGCTGACTTGAGAAACAGCCTCATGGTCACACTATCTGTTCCCTCATCAGAGCGTGAGCAAGAGGGCCCTTAGGTCTCGGAGATGAACGCAAAGAGCACGGTTTGTCAGCCAGCAGAACTGAATCCATCCCTGGCTCCATGGCAGCCAGTTGTTTATGAGAACCGTGCTTCCATTGGTTCAGGTTTTTGCATGCTTGCTTGCTTGCTTGCTTGCTTGCATGCTTGCTTGCTTGCTTGCTTGCAGACACGATCTGGCTATGCAGCCCAAGTTAGCCTCAAACTTGAGGTCTGTCTGCCTCCTGCCTCCTGAAATTGCAGGCTTGGGCCATCACGCTGGGTGAGTGTTTCTTCATTACGTTCTAGTTTCCCAACCGGCAGAGGAGGTTAGAATGTTGTTGCTTTTCAAGCTGTGTTCTGAGACCCTTTAGTCACCTCTGTTAATCTGGGGGAAAGGAGGGCTAAAGAAGGGATGTTCTGCCCAAACCACTTTGGCCCCCTCAGCCTCTCACACCCCACCTCATCTCCCTTGAACTGCTCCCTCAATGCACTAGGATTGTACTTACACTGACCCACCTAGGAAGGCTTTGAAATTTCAAGTTAGTTAGCTAAGATCCTCCAGGCCATCTGGAAAAGGCCTTCTAATAAAGACAGCCTACACAAGCAGTGTTCTTCCGAGAGTGATGGGCCTCAGGTACCCCTCGTCCTGCAGGTCCCACTCAGAAGGCAGGGACACGGCCAGGACGACGCATGCAGAACTGTGCTGGGAAGGACCAATGGCACTGGCTGCAGAGGGCCGGAATCTGGCTAGTGCCTCCTCTGGCATCTTCACATGTTCTGGCGTCCTCACATGTCATGGGCTATTTATTCTCTGGGTTTCTTTTATTTTCCTCTCTCTTCCTCGCCTGCTTTCTGTCTCTGGCTACATCCTAACATTCCTGTGACAATCATCTGAAGGCTTTTCCCCTAAGAGAGCCCAGGAGGGAAAGAAGGGCCAAGGTGGGACCCACAAAGGACATTGAACAGCATGTCCTTGCTCTCCACCTCACCAGCTGGATGGGCTGCCCAGCTCAGCACTAATCCTCACCTGCTTATGGCCCCTCCTCACTCTGGGAGTGGAGAGAAAAGCCCCCCACCCCAGTCTGCTGGCTGAAGCCTGGGACCCTCCTCTGCCAAGGCTCCACCAGGCTGGGCCCAGCTTGGCTCCCTGCCTGGGCTGCCGTATTGATTCTTTTGGCTCCTTTTTGCTGGGGATATCAATCTAGTGGGTTCCCGGGATGGCTGTGTTTTAACCTCTCACCCTGGTCTAGACTCTATTGGCTCCTGCTATCCCTCAGCCAAGAGGAGATGGAGGCCCCGGGGCCTCTTGGGCAGGCTCTGGAGCCAGCGGATTTCCAGGAACCGAAGCTGGGATCGCCTGGCGGCTCTGCAACCCGCCAACCTGCCTCTCTCCAAACTGGCCGGTGAATTATTAAAGATGCAATTTCCTCTCATCTTTCCAGTAAAATTGCTCCCTGGATCGTGCATTGCTGTCTTCCTGTCACTGGCCAGCTGGGGTCTTGGCAGAACTGTCATTCACCCCAGAGTAGGGCATAGGGAATTGGGAGTCTTAGAATATCGGTGCCTACTGTTTCATGGCATCAGAGAAGGAAGCTCAGAGATATTCCGCAACCAGTCCACAGTAGCTCAGAAAGCTACCGGCAGAGCTGGCTGTGACCGTGTGTTCCAAGCAGGGCTTCGTCTCCCCTGTACCAGCAAAGCCTGGAGAGTCCCCACGCTGTTGCTCAGGGCTACTGGCACATACACTCCCTGTTGAGAGTAGTTGGGTCAAGTTCCCTGTGTATCGATCTTGTCTCCAAGTGTGATTTACAATCTTTGCTTCTTATTTACCACCAGGTCCCCCACAGCAGCCGCTTAGCTAGGTAAAGCCATCATGGTTAGTGCCCTCTTGTCGGTATTTATTGTTTTGGGTTTTGCTGTTTACTGTTGGTGGTCATAATGGGGCTGGGGGGCTGGGAGAAGCAGATCCATGTATGTTCTCTGTGACTACATGGCCGTGTTCCCAAGTACTTCTCCTTAAAGCCCTGCTCCTTGCTGGCTTTCCCAAGATACCAGTCTCTAGGGATCCCCAAGGGAAGTCTAACCTCCTCTTTAGCCAATGCCACGGTGTTAGAAGGTGTTAGAAGGGTGTGGGAGTCTCAGAAGGGTATATTGATGTCTATGGAGACAGTGTGGCTCTGAGCTGACACTCTGAAAGCTCCAAACACCTTTGGCCCCTAGGTTCAGGGGTCAAAGTCTGCTCAAGCACCAATTCTCCCAGCTGAGGCAGGACAAACCCAAAGGGGTCTTTGAGGTCACAACTGCCCTCCATTCAACTCGGCTTCAGTCCCTTACCTCAGTCCCACCCCCAGTGGAGAGCAGGTTCCATGCTCCACCACAGCGGAACAGGAAAACTCTTGCCAGAGTAGCTCAAAATTGAGCATGCAAAGCTGTGGCCTCCAAGACTCTCTGTGCACATGCCCGTGGAAGAAAGTTACTTAGGGTCTCACTAGGGTTTTCCAGGTGTGCTGGCTAGTTTTATGTCAACCTGACACAATCTCCAGTCATCTGAGAGGAGGGAACCCCAACTGAGAAAATGCGTCCATGAGATCCAGATGTAGGCAAGCCTGTAGGACATTTTCTTAATTAGTGATTGATGGCGAGAGCCCAGACCATGGTGGGTGGGGCCATCCCTGGCCGGGCAGTCCTGGGATCTATAAGAAAACAGGCTAAGCAAGTCAGGGGAAGCATGTCAGTAAGCAGCACCCTTCCATGGCCTCTGCATCAGCTCCTGCCTCCAGTTCCCTGCCCTGCTTGAGTTCCTGTCTTGACTTCATTCAGTGATGAACAGTGCTGTGGAAAGCATGGGTCCTTTTTCTAAAAAAATGATTCCACACTTGTAGAGATCTCCTCTAATTTTGGAAGCTTCCTGTGTTCATTTCTTAGTTCATTGTGGGTCTCCAGGCCCTGGGAACATGCAACAGAGCTGCTGGTGCCAAATTAGCCTGAAATTGCCTGAAAGCCCCATCCTCCATCCCAGATGACCCGGAGCTCAATTTATTGAAAACAAGGTAGAAGCACGTGCCTGTGATCTCAAGAAGCAGACAGACAAGAAGACAGAGAGCTATAAGCCAGCCTGGGCTACATGGTAAGACCATCTTCAGATAGATAGATAGATAGATGATAGAGGAAAAACAATAGATAGATAGATAGATAGATAGATAGATAGATAGATAGATAGATA
>LOEQ01002521.1:143789-167948 GCA_001685075.1 Bramus lutescens
GCGGGTGTAGCACTGGCCCCAGCCCTTCACGAAGCTAATCTGCACGGTGAAGCCCGTCCATGGCTGCTGCATGAACTCGTGGTCGTTGGGCCGCTGCAGGCTGTAAGCTTTCTCGTAGTCGAAAGCCTTGATGGAGAAACCAGGGAACACCTTGTGCACCAGCAGCGTTCTGGAGTCCGGGTTGTCCAGTGTGGCGGACTTGATGAAGATGGGGTAACTGCTACGGTTGTACACCCACACGCCATCCACTTCCCTCGTCAGCTGGATGCCGCAGCCAATCTTGCTCCGCACTTTCTGCACCAGCTGACTCTTGTTGTCCGAATTGAGCTGTCCGAGGCAAAAGCCATTCCCCTGAGGTAGATCATAGAAGATATCCAGGGAGGGCTCTTGGACACAGTAGAGCCTCCCCACTCGCGTCTTCTCCTCCCAGTATGCCACCACGCACCAGTGTGACCGATCCCCAGGTTCCAGAAGAAGTTGGGAATCTACAAAACAAAAATGGCAGACTTAGTCGGCGGTGATTGTGACCAGGTTCTTTTCCCTCCTAAAATCAAAACACATACATAAAGCACATTTGTACATATGCTCTTGAGTCCCCATAACCAGTGAAAACAAAAAGAGGGGGTGAGGGTAAGCCTGGACTCAACCTAAGGTCTGTGATGCTAATGGGGGGGGCCTAAGACATCTTAAACCACTTTTGAGCATGGGGGAGGGGCTTACTACTGTTGTCCTCTCTCTTTCCATCCAATCAACTCCACAGCATCAGCACCTGGGCTTACTTATCTGCGAGGCACAGACCCTGAGACTATTGCTATTGTTTGCTGTGTTGAGCTGGAAAAGGCCTCAGCAACAGCCTAGAATCGCATCCCGTGGATGGAACCTTGAGCGACAGACTCTTTAGGGTGACAGAAGCTGGCCTACTGGGTACCCAGTCACACCGAGAAGCCAGGTGGCCTGCACCCTCTGCAGCTGGCCAGTCATCCAATTCTCACATCAGTGCCTTGTTCAGAAGGGAGAGTCAGCTGGTAAAAATAAAGATGTGGGTGGCTCTGGGGGCTTTAAAAAAAAAGTCATCTTCCCAACAGAAACCAACTCTGTGTGTGTGACGGCAGCAACCCGTACAAAAGAGAAGCTCAAGTTCAGATGCCAAATTACAGCATGCACGTGGGCATCAGCCTAGACCACTGCCGGCCCAGACAGAAGATGCTGTGTCTGAAATAAATGTGGCCATCCTGTGGTCCTTCTCTGCCGTCCAGTCCACTGTCCCCGGAGGTGCCTCCCCCACTCGTTTTGACCCTGCATGGCTCATGCTGCCTCTTGTGGATTCCACCTGCCCTCTTCCCTGACTTGCAAGTCCACCCTGGCACAGCCCACGACAGCCTTGAAGCCTGAGGTGAAGCTGCCAGTGATTTTCCTAAACAACTGTTCTGAGACTTTTAAAAGGGGGGCTGGCTAGGTGAGGAAAGTCCCTCCCCCTGCACTGCCATCCACTCTAGCCAAGAGAACAGGCCTCAGACTGAAGACTATAAATCTCCCCAGCCCCGCTAGGCTGCAGGAACGCTGTGGTTTGTGGCAGCAGGGTGGAGACCGGAAGTCTTTGTATTTGTTAACAGAAATGGGGAAAGGCAAGAGGGGAAGGCGCGGGGGATGGGGAGACCAAGGCAGAACTGGAAGCCTCCTGACTCTCCCACTCCAGGAGGTTCGGTTCGGTGGGCCCTGAAGACAGAGCTGTCCTTTTGTGTCCTTTGTTTCTGGGTTCAGAGGGATGAGGGCTGTTCCCGTGCAGGGGCAGGACCAAGAAGACTCAGCCTTGTTGGTAACCCAGGGCAGCTTGGTACATTAATCCATTCCAACTTTTATAGGCATGTCAGGACCTGGGATCCAGTCAGCTCCATTGCCTTTTTTTTTTTTTAAGCAGCAGTTGGTTTTGGATGGGACATCCCATGTGTGAGTCTGTATATTTGTACTGACTGGAACCCACAAGGTAGCCTCGTACATACTAATCCTAAGCAGCTGTCCCCAACTACACCCCCAAAACACACTGGCCTCCCCAATCCCGGCCCAGTTAGCACACAAAGGAGGTGCCAAGACCAGGGAAGTGGTGGATTCCTATTCCTGAATCACAAACCTGCACTGTCCCCTGCCCCCACTGCCATGAACCCAACCTCCCCAGTACACAAGACTGCACGTGTGTCTGAGTGTGTGTATATGGAGTGTCGGTGCCTGCATACACACACTAGAACATAGGAAAAACAGAGGGACGAGGGCTTCGCGCAGAAGGTGACTCATCAGGCGTTAACTTGTTCCTGCAAAGGATCCATCAACTGCTAATAAACTCGTGAGCGCTGGCAGTCTTTGAACTTTCTTGCAGAGGGAGCTCAGCTCTGAAAGCCACACCAACGACCCTGACGTCCAATGAAGTAAGACACTTCTGGCCACAAGAGTGCTCCCCCCAAAGTGTCAACAAAAAAACCTGGCCAGGGACAGGAAGACTTGGGGAGTGGCTAAAAGAGAAGAGTTTGGGGAGACTTCCCCCGGGGCCTAGGATGCTTTGTTTCATGCAGCCCAGCCCCACTGAAACCTGGCACCAGACAACACGGTAGGGGGAAGGGAATGAATGAAGGAAAGGGAGGGAGGAGGAGGAGCCTGGGATCAAGTTGCTCCCAGTGCCAGGCCTGCTGGCCTCCTCAGCAAGGGCCAGGGGCCTGTCTGCCAGGTAAACCTGGGGGCAGAGCAAACTGGGGGAGGCTGGGGCCTGAGGCCTGTAGGGGAGAGGGAGCGAGGAAGGGAAGCATGCCTGGGCTTCTTTTTCATCGCATGGGCAGCTACCCGGCATCCCCAAGAAAAAGCCCTTTTCTGTGGAGGTTAATGACTCAGCCCAGATAAATGGCAGTGTGGGTGTCCCCTCACACCACAGGGAGACCCCCTACTTGCTCTTCCTAGGCTCCAGCCCCACACAGGACAGCTGGACACCTACCCTTGTTCCTGCCCAGACTATTTCTGAGCATACATCAGCATCCTCGGTGCGCATCCCAACGATGAGGCCACACTGTGAGAACCTACAACAGCACCATACAACGGTGGCACCCAAATATCCACCTTGGCCCGATTATTGGCTGGTATGGGTAGGTGCATCTCTACTAGAGTTTCCCAGGACGCATGGATAGGGTCTTGGTCACCACAGGAGGAGCGGGGAGAAGAAGACAGGAAACCCACCTCACTGCTCATTGTCCCAACACCGACCCACTACCAATTTCTCCCAGCGTTAGAACCTTTCCGATGTTTTCAACCTTTCCTCCCCAGAAAACTGTACAGGGGCTTGTTTTCAAACTACGTGTGCTCATGCTAAAGCATCCGAAAGAAAAGCTACATTGTAAAAGGCTCGCTAATCAGATGCCTGCTCACAATTTTTTTTACTGCAGCTGAGGGAATTTTTGGAGCAATACCAGAAAAATGCTGAATCTGCCTAAAATTCCATTAAGGTGTTTGCCCCTCCCCTTCCACAGTATCCTTAAGGTATAAAATCTTCCCTTTAAGGGGAAAAGGGAACCGGGTACTGAGAAGGGGCAGATTTACAGTGTCTGCATGGGGAAGACCACTGAGCAAGGAGTTCTATCACCCCTGGTCACCAATGAATACACCAGACAGACACTTGGCAACCAAAGACTCATGAATGACTCTAATACTTAGGGCCTCACTGGCTTGGGGTAATTAGAACTCAAGGTCACAAGTTAAGAACAGAAGAAATCTAACTTAAGGCCAGCCTGGTCTACAGAAAGAGCTCCGGGACAGCCAAGGCCACACAGGTTTTTGAAACCATCTTGAAAAACCAAAACTGTCCATTTAGGCTGTCGAGATGGGCCACTAGGTAAAGGGGCTGGCAATCAAGATGGACAATCAAGTCTGATCCCGGAAACCCACACGGTGGCAGGGAGCAGGGAAGAACCAACAGAGCCCCGCCCCCCGACTTCCACAAGTACAACATAGCATGTTGTAATACATCTATCTACAATAAATAAATATGCTAAGTAAAGAAATAAAACTTGTAGAGACAAGGAAGAGCACAAGGAAGGAAAGGCCAAATTTGAGGTCTCGGCTCACAGAGCCAACCATGAGACTATGAGGTCATCAGAAACATCAATAGGCTTCTCCTGTCACAGACAGGCCCGACAACAGTGTTCACACACATTTGGGTACCCTTCCTGTTTGGACTGACCGAGTAGGCGCTCATAGGCCATCATATCATACCCTTGGGCTCTGGCAAAGAAATATCACTTTATAAACACAGAACAGGTACTACTCTACTGATGGGATGGGGTATCCTAGATTTTGAACCTTTTGTGAGAGAAACAAGCTTGAAAAAATAAAGTCAGAATAGATAGAGTCAGAGGAACTGGCACTCACAAGGTTAATTGTGCCCCCAACTGCCTTGCAGATGGCAAAGGAGGGGGTCTCACCCACTCTCACCTCTGTGAGAACTTGGATTATAAGGTGGGTATTTCTTTGCCAAAACCCAAGGGTTTACGATGGCCTATGCGCGCCTGCTCAGTCAATTCAAACAGGAAGGGTGCCTAAGGAGCAACCCTGCTCCCAAAGGCCTTTCCAGGGAGGTCAGGGCAAACAAAGGGCAGGCGAGTAGACAAAGGTTCAGCGCAGCCGCAAGGAACACAATGTGACTGATGGTTGGCCCTAGCAGCCACAGGTCAAGGGTCCTCCCTCCTTGGGACCCCACCCAGCAGTCACCCCAGTCTCTTTCTACACCAGATATCTCACAGACGATAGCACCATTGCCTTGCTCCACCCCCATTTAAAGCTGGCCATTCAGAGTTCACCTGAACCATTCCAGGACCAACAATAAACAAGAGGGGGCCAACACTCAATCTAGGCTCATCTGCATCATAACAAGGAGGCAAAAGACCAAAACCCACAGCCAATAGGGAAACCACTGACTTGAACCTGTCATGCCTGCAAGCTATTAGAACTCGGGTAGAAATACAGCCCTGACTTCCAGAAGGTCCTGAAACAGCTCGGATAACTCTGGACTTTGGAGCAACTTAACTAAGAAAGCTGAAATGCTTCGGGTTAATTCTCCACGGCCGGAGGTGCTGAAACTCAACCCCCAACCCCCACCCTTCACTAAGGGGACCACAGTGTGAAATCTGGGTTCAGAGACTACATTAAGAAAGCTGGATTCCACTGGCACCCCCATGCTCTGCAGTATCTCACTGATGGTTGCTGGGCTGGGAGGAACGGTCAGAGGATGTTATGGACCCTCCTTCAAGGCCAGGATACTCCATCAGATCCTTAGGTCCAATTGGCTGAGTACCTAAACCAGACCTTACTTAGGTCCCTCCGCCCCTCGTCATGGCACATCCCAACTCTGGTGGGATAATTCCAAATTCATCCTAAAAACAGGTTTCCTTGTTCTAGCCTAACAATTATTATGACAGTTTGATACAAAAGTGATGGGCAGCCCATCAAGTGGTATGCTACATACACCCAATCATCTTCTGACCCCCGGTGGTAGCACACACGTTTAGTCCTAGCACGTGGGAGGCAGAGACAGGCAGATCTCTGACTTTGCAGAGTTCCAGGACAGCCAGGGCTACACTGAGAAACCCTGTCCCAAAAAGCAAAAACAAAAAAGGAGCTGATCCATACATGCCTTGGGCCCAGACAACCACGCGAGTGGAGGACAGTTCTGGGCCAATGTGAACGGAACATTCAGTAAGCATTTCCACACACTGGTGCGGTTCCCAAAGGCTCAGAATATCGGTCTGAGACTTGGCATCACCATCCCACCTTCAAGGAGAGGAACAAGGCCCACATCACACGCCAAAGAACAGAACTGGGACCTCGCATCCAGGACCAGAAGGTGAGCTACAGCCAGGTGGTGGTGCACGCCTTTAATCCCAGCACTTGGGAGGCAGAGGCAGGTGCATCTCATTGAGTTTGAGGTCAGCCTGGTCCACACAGTTGCAGAACAGCCAAAGCTACAGAGAAACCCTGTCTTCCCCACCCACCCCTAAAAGATGAGCTATTATGGGCAGGCAGCTACCTCAGGCCACAAAAGCCCTTGTTCCCAATGTCCTCTCCAAATGCTCAGGGGGAGAACTCGAGTCAGGGTCCAGTTCCCTTAAGCCAAGCCAAGAAAGGGGAAGTGCAACAGCTTCCCTGGCCAGCAAGTCACTCTGTGACCTTGGCCAAGTGACCTGCTCTCCTGGGACTTATCAGTTTGACCTGTCTATAAATTATATGAAGGCAGTTTGGGCAAAATGGTCCCTAGACTCGTTCTGGCCCTGGATGACTTTGCAGTGTACAAATGACCCGGCCGGTAGTCTCCAAGCCTAGTTCCATTTTACCTCCGCTCCCTTCCAAAGTAAGAAAATTTCTTGGAGGTGGAAGGCACAGTTTTGCATTTAATTTGTAAAAACAAAAACAGTCCACTCTCTCTCTCTCTCTCTCTCTCTCTCAGAGAGAGAGAGAGAGAGAGGAGATAGCACGCACGCCACTTCCAACCCTAAACCAATCTGGTTGTTTCTTTAATTCCAAGCGAGTTCTTTATCTTGTCACTTCTTCATCTTTAGAAAAAAGCTGAGTCCTCAAGAAAAGGCCTCTTCCCGCACCTACCCGGGCCTGGAGCCCAGCAGCCTCTCTCTAACCAACCTCCTGCAAACTACCCCAAGCTTCCAGACAGCCTGCTGGTCTAAAAGGGTGATCAGTAACTTGGTCCTTAAAGACAAATCATGCCGAATACTGACTTCCAGCTCTGAGATGTTACTACTGTGCTCCCCACCCCAGTCCCACCCAAAGCCCTGGGGTCCACACCTGAAGCCCCTAGCCAGACGGTCCCTCCTCAGAGCACCATTTAGCCAGCAGAGAGTAAAACTGAAGGGGTAGCACAGGGCAGAGAAGGGAAGCCGCACAAATCAAAAGCTCTCCGTCTGTCTCGCCAGTTGGGCTGACTCGGCTTCCTGTGGCCCTGTGTTCAGCCATGCAAATTATAACATGTACCCGACTGTTGCTGCTGCCGCCTGAGGAGACCGGCTCTGCCCAGCTCTGAGGCTCAGAGGAAGGGTGGGGACTCCTAACCCAGCCAACTCCATTCATAATATTTACAGTAAATGGCCTCTCTGGCTGCTGCTGAGTGTACATCCAGTCTAATTACCTCTTGAGTTTGCCTACCCGGTTCTTCCCCTCCCCCTCCACCAACATATGACCAAGTTCCTCCCATGACCCCCAGAATAACTAACTCAGCCATCTCCTGAAGGTGGATTTTTGTAATTGAGCATCTGGAGCCCCCAGGTCTGCACAGTATCTTCTCTTGGTATAGACCTGGTCGGGCCCCCAGAAAATAGAAGTGGGGCACTCATGCGACAAAGTCCACTTGAATATCCAAGGACGACATTCTTGTCAAATCCTGCTCAACCATCCACCTGCCAGTCTGGAGAACCTCTACATTCCAGATCTGGGTTCAACTGCAAAGCCATCGCTGGATGCTGATAAATGTACACCCAAGAACTGACAGAAAGAACTGGGAGCCATCAGAGTTCTCCTTGCTCCTTTCACTTACCATTCTAGTATGTCAGCTGCACGGTAGAAGTTCAGCAAGAATCCTATTATATATAGTATGACATATACAGGCACAAAAATGCCATAAAGAAACGCATTACTTTTCTCTCCCGTCCTGGAACTAGCTCTGTAGACCAGGCTGGTATCGAACTCACAGAGATCCACCTGTCTCTGCCTCCCAAGTGCAGGGATTAAAGGCGGGTGCCACCACCGCCAGGCTGTATGCTAACTTTTACAACCTTGTTTCTAATATAAATGAACACACTAAGTAAGTCTTCCAAAAATGCAAAAATTCTCAAGTCACAGAGAACACAAAACCATCCTGTCCGCTTTTGCCCTAGACCTCACTTTTAAAAGGCCACATGTCACATTGAATCCAGTCCCCAAGCATTACCCACTACCCCACTCAGGTTTTTCTAAAGGGTAAGAAAACCTTCAGGACAGGAAAATAGAGAAACAAGCATCCTTTTCAACCCCCTCCTCCCCAGGCTCCCCTTGTCCCACAACAATTATGAAAACTGTTGGATGGGAAGGCATTTTGAATATTCACGGCATTCCAGCGAATGCATTCCAGCACAGGATCTGATGGAAAGGCCTCCCTCTCCAGCAAGCTTCCCTCCCAACCCTCATTCCTCTTTTCTTTACAACCCAGGACATGGGCAGGCCAGGCCAGGACTGCACTGTACTAACAGGGGAAAACCAGAAAGACAGCCTGGAGACAGCGTGCAGACTGGAAAAGTTAATCATTACTTCTGTCTGTCCCTGTAATCTAATCTCCCCAGCCTGGATACACTCACTGCTCAGCCATCCCAGCCCTTTCAACCCCAAAGCACCCAGGACCTCCTAGACCAAGAGTCTCCCTGCCTGCCTGCCTGCCCTCCAGCACCACTCTTGCAGTGCGGGAGGCCAAGGCTCCCAGAGTCCTCTTCTAGGCAAGGGTGTTGCCGCAAGGACCTGGAGTCCACCATGCATGGCTGCCCTTCTGTAGAGTGGTCCAAATTCTGAAGATTTTCTGGTCTCACATGATGTAGGTTCCAATCTGGCTGGTATATCTGCAGTGCCCCGTCTCACCTCCCCGCCACCCCCAGCTGCTTTCTGTGTGGGATATATACACTCAGAAATCAGTGATTTGGGAATTTTGTTAAGTTTATTTTACCACAGAAAGAAAGGGATAATAAGCAGGCAGGCAGACAGCTCACCAACGGCTTGCTTGTTAATTCTGCTGGGTTCGATCCCCACACAGGAAGGGAAGTCCCTATTCTCCAGGGCATCTATCCATCACCCTGAGCCTACTCCCCTAAAACATATGCAAATGTCAGTGTGGGTATATGCAATTTTCCCCTGGGCTGAGGATCCTCCTCTTTCATTGATCTTAGAAGAGCTTGCAAACCAAGACGCATAGCATAAAGAACCATAATCTTATTTTAGAGCAGACAGAGGCTGGTGACTCCCTAGACACTGGGTTCCCCAACCTTGAATTCAAGAGTCAAAGCATCACAGATCTTGGGGAGGGTGTGGATTTGGTGACCAAGCTTATTCCCTTATTTTGCAAATGAGAAAACGGGGGTCCACAACACAGCAGTGTGTGGCCTTGCTCCCTGACTCTCAGAATACAGTAAATCAGTCTTTAGGTCTTCCGGGATATAGCCTCCTCCTGGAACCACAAATGTATGGGGAAGTGGAAGGGGCCAATGGTAGGATTTCTGACTCTTTCAGGAAATAGCCCTAGAACTAGAAACAGGGCCCATCTTTAAGTAGGAGGCACACCCAGAGCAGGGAGAACTTTTTCTTTCACCCCCTTGGTTACTGATTGATGAGGGGAGGCCAGTGCTGCTTAAACAGGCAGCCTGCCATGGGGTTAAGAATCCCCACACACCACAGCAGAGTTCACAAACAGCTCAGATGGCCCTCACCTCTCCTAGGGGCTAGGGGAAATGATCAAGACCTCTTCACACACCCCCTAAAAAGTGCAGATAGGCAAATCTGTCACAAACTATCATTATCTTGGTTCTGTACTCATTTGTGTCTGTTGAGTGAAGGACCCAGATTTAAAAGTAAAAAGATTAGAGAAACGAACGAATTTGAGAGCCACCGGCCACAGTCACAGGCCTGAAGCCTGCTCACCTATGTATCTTTTTGGCTAAGGGACAGAAGCTCTCAGCTCCACAAGGTGAAATTGGAGTTGCGACCAGTTCTTCCCTTTCTTTGGCGTAAGCTCCAAATCAACAGCCGGACAAGACACCAGAGAAGCGCGAAGATAATTAAATTAGTGGATGCTCAGAGCCCATAAAAGTCTCAGGTGGTCCCCAGGGAACCTCCAGGGCAAGATGTGCGCAGAAATGAAATACCTTGCTAAATGTACTCATAGATTACTATGTGCAAGCAACCCAAGGTCAATCATGGCCTCGCTCACAAAGGGTTAGGTCTCAGAAGTAATCTCGGGCTCTGGAAATACTGTCTCTCCTCTAGCTGTCAAAATACTGGATGCTGTGTAATGTTGCGCGCACACACACGCGTGCGCACACACACACACTCACTCTCGGGGTCTCACTAAGAACCCAGCTCCCTGGCCATTTCTTGCAGACTGTGCACCCCCACCCCGGTCCTAGCAGGGGTTTGCAGGATGAGTTAGCATCATGCCTTAAATCACTGCTATTACCAGGCAGCAGGGACTGAAAGCCAGACCATGAGGAGACCTCTATTTATCTACAAATGTTGTGCTCAGTTCTCAACAGAGCAGTGGCAGGGCTCATGACTGAAAAGTCTTGCCTGCCCATCTCCCAGACAGCCAACCATCCCAGCACCTCTGCTAGGCAGGCTAACTACATAAGAAGCTGCCCCTGCCTTCGAGGAGGCTTTTTCTCTGACTTCCTTCCATCCTTTGAGAGCCCAGGTCCTGATCCTCCACACTGTATAGAGCCTGGTGCTTGCTAACTTCTCAGGAAATATCAGAAATGAATTAAATCCACACATCGGCTTCTTCCCAAAAAAACTGCCTCACTGAGTTTCACACATGGGAGAGAGATGCAGAGTGAAGCCACCTGGGACTAGGTAAGGACAAAGTGCCTCACCAGGGCCAGCCAGAAAGGCCATGGCTTGTCTTGGACTCTGTGCAGGTTGGAAGACAGACTCCCCTGCTCTGGGCTGAACAGATGCCCAGCCAGTGGCTGGCACAGGCTGAGAGGTGTTTCCAAGGTAGGCGCCGGCCAGGCAACCTCTGCGGGTACACCACCTGCCCACAGCATTCTGCTTTGGCGTCCTGCTCTGTTTGGACAAGTTACCCTCAGCAAGTGTTCGACAATGCTTTTACACACCCCAGGGCTCTTGTTGTGTTATGAAAACAAAACAAAGCACGCTAAGGGAAAAGGCTGGGAGGGTGGGGGTGAGAGCAGCCAGCCACACACAGTCTTTCTTTCTGGTCTCCACCTCCCCTGTTCTGGGCAGCAGGATCTCATAACCCAAGCCATCAGAGCAGGGCATCAAAGGCCTCAGATGCTCAGGGATAAATACATGGATGCTGTATCAGGTCTACCCCTCCTTTGAGGGGGACACTTTCCTGATGCACTGACAGCCACAGGACCAACATATATAGCTGTGGACAGTCAAAGGTCGGTCCCATCCTCAAGGACAGAGAGAAGGACAAACAGCACCGAGGACCAAACTGCCGGATTCCTGATTCCTCTCCAGAAAGACAACTCTGGTGTGAAAAGACTGGATGGAGTAAATTCTTACCCTTACTATTTTTTTCCCCCTGCAAGTTAAAACTGAGCTAATGACACTGGGTGGAGCTCAGGCTTAGGATACCGAAGCCAAACCAAAATCAGTTCCCAGCCAAGAGCTGCTTGGCCTCACCATTAGAAGGAAGCTGAAAAACCCATGAAGGATTCTACAGTAAACTGGGGAAATAAGGACTGCAGTTAGCGTTTCAACTGAAGGTGACCCCTTCTGGGGAAATTTTTTTTAATAATAAAAATAACATAAAGCTCTCAAACAGCCTCTTTCTTAAAGAAAATGATCTAAAAGTCCTCATGGGAACAGAAGGGAAGGGGGCAAAAAAAGGAGAGGGCAGTGCCTGGCAGTTTCCTCAGCCACATTACTCTTCATGAACTTTCTTTCTGGAGTTCTCCTAAAAAGAGAGCGATGATGCAATTTCCTGTCTTGTCCCGATATTTCCTGTTAGCTGACAAGGTGAAAGTTATCGCAGCTTTAATGACTGTCCTCTACACCCCATCAAAAAGCCACCTTTGCCTGCCCAGTTCCCAGCTTTCCTGCACTCGGTCTCCGTTTTATCAGGAACAGTATTGTTTTCCTACACCTTTAGGAGGAGGCGGGCATCAGCTCTACAGCAACAGCTTCCTCTAGGAACTGGGTCAACGGCTGGGATCCCCAAGGTGACCTCATGGGGAGAAGGGCCAGGGGAGGCCATCCCCTCCTACCGACGTGTATAAGAGGACTTACTGCAATCAAGTAAATACAGCTTTCTTGGTGTGTTTGCCACTAAATTGAGGACTGTGCCTCAGCAGTTAATAATATCTTCCCTCTGGAAATAGCCCGAAGAGGAAGCCTCCGTGTGACAGTAGGCAGGCAGCCAGATGCTGGGCCATTCAATCCTCACGGAGAAAGATGTGAGGGCCAATGGTGGCTGAACGTACAGTATCCTCTCTCAGGCTCCACAAAGAGCACAGGAGGGATGCTGTGTGGACCGTGGGCTCCAGTGGCCTTGAAAGGGTCTCGGTCACTAGGCTTTAGAAGCTAGCCTTTGTACCCTTCCCTGGCTCTGTGTCACTGCACTGGGCAAGCCCCTGGGACATGGCGTCTGGAGAGAAGTAGAAGTAGAAGCACTTCCCCGTACCCCAGACCGAGAGGTCAGACTTGGGGAACAACTTAGGTTTCTCCAACTTGCATGGAAAAGGAAAGGTTGGAAAATTCAACGCTGAGTGGGATGTGGTGGGGCACACCTTTAGTCCCAGCACTCAGGAGACAGAGGCAGGCAGATCTCGAGTTCAAGGCCAGTCTGGGCCACAAGGTGAGTTCCAGGACAGCCAGGGATATACACACACACACACACACACACACACACACACACCCCAAAACAGAAAGAGAGAGAATGAGCGAGGGAGGGAAAGAGAGAAAAAGCTCAACACTGAGACCTGCCGGCAGTGACCAGATAGCCAATGTACCTATGGTCTCAGAGATTTGTAGGTATTACGGAAACCAGGATCCAGCACAGGTGAGAAACCTCTCTCGCTAGCCACTCACTGTTCGTCACGGATAAGATAACACTTTGCATACATTTAAAAGTCACTACAGGCCACATTTGTCAAAATTGTCGTGAAGCCCACGTAGCATGAAATGCACCACCAGGAACACTGGGCACATGAACTATACATCACCACCCACCCCCAAAAGGAAACACAGCACTAAGCAGCATTCTCGCAACCATAACAACAAATGAGGAAGGCATTCTCCTCAAAGGTTTCTAAAATCAAGCAAGGGGCTGTAGAGACAGCTCAGCACTTAAGCTCACTGGCTGCTATTGCAGGACCCAAGTAAAGTTCTCAGCACCCACATGGCAGCTTGCAACTGTCTGTAACTCCACTTCCGCAGAACCTGAAGCCCTCTTCTGGCTTTCTCCTGCACCAGGCATGTGTGTGGAACACAGACATACATGCAAGCCAAACACTCATACACGTAATAAAATAAGCCAATCTAATAAAACATTTTCAAAGAAAAAGTTCAGATTCAAAGGCTAGAAATGCAAGTTCAGGAATTAGTGCTTTGCACTTAAAAAACAAACAAAAACCCCATCAGACTAAAACAACTGTGTTAGGGCAGTTTTTTGTTTTGGTACAGGCTCACTCGGCAGCCCNCCCTGGCTGGCCTTGAACCCAAAGATCTACCTGCCTCTGACTTTGGTAATCACTTATTTTTGCCAGGACGATAGATAATACATGCTCATAAAACCGGATGTTTGACATTAAAAGCAACATCCTATCTTGTCATACTAGCTATCGAAGATTTTAAAAGATTTCTTTTTTTCTTTGAGACAGGGTCTCACTATGTAGCCCTGACTGGACTAGATAGAATTCACGACCTGACCGCTTCTGCCTCCCAAGTGCAGGGATTAAATAAAGACACCTACTTGGAGTGCTGCTCAAAGTGCAAAGCCTACACTGAGGTGAACAAAAGACCCACCCAGGTTGGGGGTTACAGTTCATGGTGGGGAGCTTGCTTATGGTGTGTGAGGGCTCACACTTCACCCTACAAGCTTTCAGAAAGAGAAAAATACCGCTATCATCTGAAATACCATATAAAGAGAAATTATTATGGGATTAATATGGAAAGAGGCAAAAGAAGCCAAACCCTTTCATGAATCTATGCCACCTCTTCCTTTCACTGTTGCTGGCCCCAGAAGTCCTCAAAAAGACTAAGCCATCTATAGCAGGCAGGCTCTGCTGAAAAGAGGCCCAAGGGGGAGCTGGGGAGGCTGTTCGCAGAAGCACAGCCAAAGCCACTGCCACCCTGGCCTGGCCTTCTCAAGCCCTTCCCCCACTTGCTGGCTGGACTGGGTTCTGCCTGGGGACAGGATAGAGAGGCAGCGGCCCATCTAGTCTAGCCGGCAGAGCAGCCCAAATTTGCTCCAGAGATTTTAAATGCTGTCACCCTGCATTTAACCCCTGCCTGACTACCTCATTCTTTCCAGGACAAAAGAGGTTTATCAGGAAGTCGTTCACCAGGGGTGGGGCCCATGACCTCAGGTCCAACAGAAGAGGCCTGCCAACAGTCCCACTGCTGCCTAGGAGGGGTCTACACAGGACGTGGGTGTGCATCAGGTGAGCCGCCCTAGCCTGGAGCCAGCAGACTGACTTGGTTAAGAGACTAGACCTGTATTCTTGGACTTCCAGACTGTCATTTCCCACAGTGGCCTGGAAGGAACAGGTGGTCACTGCTGGTCACTCTGGGAGCCCATCCTTGTGACAGCTGTGAGATCACCAGGGGGTGCTCCAGCCTCATCTCCCAGGGTGCTAGAAACCATAGCCAAACCAGGTAAGAAGCAGAGATGCTGGGGACACAGCAGTCACCTGAGGCCCAGGACTCCCTAGCTCAGTATCACAATTTCATGCCAGACATTAAAAACTCATTCACATTCAGCTGAATGGCTTTCCTTAGACCAGAATGTAGCAAACCTCCTGAGCTATTTGGTTTGAGCCCAAGTCGGCCGTGGACCGAGCCAGGGCATTTCAGATTATATAGGTGTTTTTAAAAGTCCTCGGACACTAAGGCAGATGCCAGCAGGGATCAAAGAGAGAGACTTGTCCTCGTGGTGGATTTAGTCCTGACTTGAAACCCTTCAACCCCAAATGTGGAAACCAAAAGCTACCTAAGACCTTAAGCAAAGGAACAAGCCTAGCCGCCCTCCCGCAGGCCCCTGACCCCTCCACATAAACATGATTGCATGACAGGAGGTGTCGATGCAGTTTCTTCAATTCCCCTAAGACTTCTTCATGCTCCAAGTCTCCAGGGCCCACCCCTCACCCCACCCCTGACCCTGGGAATTCCTCTTTGCAAGATGAAGTAGCTGTGAATGGCTGCAGGCCCCTAACATTGCTGTCTGCAGGAGTTCCAGAGACTCAGTCAGTACCAAAGGCTTCTGAAAGAAGGGCCTGCAGCTAGGTAACCGAGCACAAATGAAATACTCCTTTTTCTATCAGTCCAGTTAAGACTGCAATAGGCCACATGCAGCTCCTCCACCCAACTCCAGAGAGAGGGTGCAAAGATGCTAAGCCTAGAGCAGTTCTTCCTGGAGATGTAGTAGAGAGCCCAGATGCAAATCCTGGCTGTCTCCTCCACTCAGCTCTATAGAAGCTTCCCAGTTAAGTCAGTTCTTGCCAAGGTGGGTCTCCCTGACTCAATCGTCAAAGCAGCAGTAGCAAAGGCCTGACCTGGATTTGCACGCCTTCCAAAAGACGTCAGTGCCCAGAGACAAGGCTACTAAGACTGCCGTTCTGAACTGTTCCAAATACCAGTCCCCACACAGGACATTAACTTCATGCAGGAGCCACTTTATGAGAGCAGGGCCCCAGAAATCTCTCGGATCCTGCCTATTGGCATGGCATCTCTATGCTCAAGTGTCAACACCAGAGTCTGTCTGTCTGTCTGCAGTGTGTGAGCGCACACACTCACATGCTTGCACACAGCAATCCATCTGTCTTAGAAAGCCGGCTGTCAGAAATGAAAGTACAATCTCCTGGAACCAAATTACTGCCTTCTAAAAATGTCCCATTTTTCCCAGACTGAGGAAACTTGTAAGGGTGGGGTGTGGTGCTTCACTGCAGGTCTGCAAGAAGCTGGCCTGTCGTCCCCCTGCCCTCCCCCCACCAGAACCAGACTGCAAGGCTGGAATTCCAACCTGAAGCCAGGGTGCTATTCCCAGGGCCAGTCCCCGCCCACTCCCCTTCCTCTTTGCGGGCCCTCTGCAGGAAAGGGAAGGGCCAGCCTTGGAGTCACCCCTGCATTTCAGGAGGGGCTAGGCCTTTGAGCTCGCCCCACCTCCATCTCCAAGGCACCACATTTTCACATTGGGCTGTTTTCGCTTTCCCTTCTTCCCTTGCCAAGAGAATCAAGCCCTGGCTCACACTGGCGACCTTCCTCCCACCCTGAACTGAGCCCCATTCATTAAAGCCCGCTCTTAGCCAGGGCAGGACAGGAAGGAAAGCAGCACACAGGGCCTGTGAAAGAGACTCTGAGAGGTTATTTAAGGGGGGTGTTACCGCCCCCCACCTTGACTGATGCACATACTGCTCTGGCCCTATACCCCACACCCCAGAGTCCACTACAGGAGCCCCTTCCCATCTCCTCCGGCCTCATTCAACACTCCTGCCCCTTAAGACCTCAATCTAAGCAAAGCAGACATTTAGTCCCTACACACAACCCTAGCACCACCTTTGTTAAAAGGAGGTGGTCTGGGCTTCCAGAATGTATGAAACCCTCTGCCTAGGCTCACAAAGAGACATTCTCAGAACAAAGAGGATCTTGAGCTTCTCTCTGTGCCCGTCACCTCTCCTCTAAGATACCCCCAAACCACTGGCATCAACCCAAAAAGTCCTTCCTACAACAGCCTCCACCCCAGCCATTAATACATGGCTCCAACTGCATCCAGAAAGAAGGGCTCCAACTTCGAAGCCTTGGGAATTAGTAAACCAAGAGCTAAAATTCAAAACAAACGCTCTTTCATGTGGAGGCCTCTTTTTTTTTCCCCCTTTTCTGCAGTTCTGTTACACCATGACATACTATGCCATCCTAGCAGAACCTCATCCATTGCTGAGGGGGCCTTGGGGCAGGGCACTAGATTGCCGCTTCCCAGCTCCTTTCTAGAACTGGCAGAACTTTAGGGAAGCAGGGTCCGCTGACCAGGTCATGCTGTTTGGCTCCTGGGGCGGGGTGGTAAGCAGCTCTCAGGCTAGTGGTTCTCAGCCTGGTGTCGTCATTTCCTCCAGGAGGAGACAGACAAGATGTTATCAATAAGACAAGCCTTCCGAAAAGCCCCTTTCAAAAGCTACCACTTCCTTTGCTTATTTCATGTGGTTTGGAGAAGTCAGGGCTCCTCCCTGCACACCCAGAACTTAACAAATAGAGCGGCAAAAAAAACCAAACCAAAACAAAAATAAATAAATAAATAAAGCCGAGTTAACAGCATCCTGAATGTGTTATTATTTTGCTCCGATTCTCTCCTGGTCCTTTCTTTTGAGAACTCTCACCTCACTTCAGCCTTAGCAAAAGATGCAGACTTCCCAGGCCCATACTGGCTCCCTCCTTGGCCTGCTTGGGCCCACCCCCTTTCTCCCTCTGGGGTCCTTTTCCTGCTCAGTTCTCATTAGAAGCTTTGAGTAAACAATACCCTCAGTCTCAGATAGCAGTCAGAGTACACACTGCACTGAAATCAAAACAAACAAGGGTCCCCCTACAGCCATTTCCCAGCAGGCTCAATTCCTGGAGGGGAAAGTCTGGGATGTGGGTCCAGAAAGAACTGTACCTCAAACCACACACAGGGGCAACTCTTCAACAGTTAGTCAGGGGGAGTCTTCCCACAGCACAAGGTGCACAGAACCCACAACTTCCACTAAGGAATGCTACACCAAGGCCCCTGCCAGCGACCGTAAGGCCAGCAGTTATGCTCAGTGCCCAGAAAGGTCCTGGAATTTTCCCCACCCCAGGTGACTTTCCCTCTTGTTTCAGCTAATTCTTAGAAAATAAATGATGATGACGTGGTAGGGTAAGGAGAAATGAAGCAAAAACATCTTTAGAAAAAAACTGTCTCGCCTCCCAGAGTGTCTCTTGTCCTCAGAGACAGACAGTAATGCACAGGCTCTCTCCCCAGTGTACCTCCTCCAATCCTAGCTCTCCCTGGATCCATCTGTCCAGGCCTTTGGTCTGTGAGCCCCGAAGAAGGCCTGTCCAGCTTCAGCGCCTATTGTCTACAGCAAGCCTCTGTCCTGGGGCAACAGAACCCCACAGTCCACACCAAGATCCAGCTTGCACCTGGGCTGTGCCCCATAAATGCAGGTCTGTCTCCTTCAAGGCATGCGCGCAAGAGCAAAAATAAAAGCATAAGCACATAAGGTCTCGCCAAAGTTGACAAATGGGAGTTAGGAGCAGCTTAAAAAAAACCATGAGGGATGGCAAGATGGCTCACTGGGTAAGAGCACCCACCACGCCTGATGACGTACACTCAATCCCTGGGGCCTACAGGGTGAAGGAGAGAAACTCCTACAGGCTGTCCTCCGAACACATGTGAGCAATGAACACACATAAATTTAGTAAAAATAAAAAAATAACCACAAAGCATGTCTCACGCACAATCAGCTTTCAGCTGACTCCAGTTTCCCCATTCCTGGGAAGGGGAAGGTTCTGTCACATAAAGAAAGGACCACAGGATGACAGGCGGAAGGGCACTACAGTCAGTCACCCCGGATATGTCTAGTTTAAGGCATATGACAATGAGATCAATTCCAGACCACGCGGGGTGGCAACAGGCCACCCCCATTCCTTTAGCCTCCAGCAATTTCTAGGAAAGGAGAGTGTCTTACCTGAAAGCCCCCCAGGGGCCAGATAATTCGTTCCCCCGGTTTCCACGGAGGAAGGCACAGCATCTGGACAGGCTGCTGCAGTCAGAGAGAGAGAGAGAGAGGGGTAAATAAGCACAAAAAGAACATCAGAGTCAGAGGCTGTAGAGATGGCTCAGTAGTTAAGAGCACTGACTGCTCTTCCAGAGGACCAGGGTTCAATTCTCAGCACCCACATGGCAGCTCACAACTGTCTGTAACACCCAAATCTGACGCCCTCACACAGACATACATGCAGGCAGAACATGAATGCACATAAAAATAAATAAATTATCAACAAAATCAGCGTTCATTCTTACAAAACACTGAACAGCATGAAAGAAAGACCACACATTCCAAAGGGCTGACTCACAGCCAGCACGAGGCAGATTATTAATGGTCTACTCGGCTTCGTGGTCCAGCCTAAGACAGACCACAGCACCTTGTCACCCGTCTGGGCTCCAGGCGGCCAGTTAATCATTAGTCAAGTCAGGCTCAATCACAGACTGACTGGAATTTCTCTTCTATTACAAGTCTCCCATTGAGATCAGGTAATTCCCAAGGTCAAGGAAGGCTTGAAGTGTATTTCTCAACCCTATTCTCTCTTCTCCCATCAGGGACAAAGCCCCCATCCTCCCACTCCCATAGACAAGAGTCTCACTGCGGCCTTAAAAAAAAAAAAGCATTTCCCTTTTAATGGCAATAACAAACGGAGGGATTGAGTGGACTTGCTGATTTCTATCACCTGAGCCCGCCAGCTCAGCCAAGGATGATTTCTATCACCTGAGTCCGCCAGCTCAGTAAGGACCAAGCAGGAGGAAAATGTTCTATCTGCTTCCAGACTGGTCCAAACCCACCTCTGGAAACCTGCCCAGACAACCCCATTCTTACAAAGCTGCCTGCCTCAGTTCCTACACAATCTCTCTGGCACGACGCTTTCCTTCCATTGTCTTTACTAGCCTTAACCTCCAGATTCTGTCGCCCCTCCCTCCCAGGCGCTCAGCAGTAACCTCACTGCAATGACAATTACAGCTGAGAGAGGGCAGACACATAGACCCTAGAGAGATACACAGACCCTTACAGCCTCCCTCTAAGCAATTACAACGAAAAAATAACGCCCACGAATCACAGCTCATTAGTCCCCAGGAACGCAAATGCACAGGCCCCAGGAACTGGAAGTTTCTTCTGCACCACTGCCAACACCAAATTTCTTACCAAGTCCCCATAGAAAGTTTGGCTCTGGGAAAGCAAAGGCTCCTCTGGTTTGTACAGACTCCAGTTCTCCCAGCCCAGGTTACCAGGCTTTAGCACATACCCCTTTGGCCACATTGGTAGGCAACAGAGAAGCCCGGAGACAAGTAAGTAGCCCTGATGGCCCTTCAGTGGAACAATAGTTGCCTCCTGTCCCTGACAAAGCCTGTCCAACACACAGTCCCCCAGGTCTTTTGCTGAGGATCCCTCCTCCCTCTGAGGTCTTCTCTTCCCAAAGTCAGAAAGAAGATTCACTCTTCAACAAAACCCTCCAGTGGGGAGGAAAGGGAGGTGGAGTGCTTGGGTATATAGCACTTGCCCAGTATGGATTTAAAAATTAAAGAAAAACCTCTTCTGCATGGGAGAGAGCATGGAGGAGTGGTTAGCAGGGGGAAAGAGAAGGCTGTACACAACCTCATTTTTTCAGGGGAGAGGATAATTCCTACCAGGAATATACAGCTTTACAGGATACGCTTTAATAATCAAATGGAAAACAATGGGGGGAGGCAGGAAAGGGCGGTCCTAGCCCTATGGCGCAAGCCTGTACTTTCTAAATTATGTTTCTTACCCCACCATTTTCTAGAGATTGGCTCCTCATTCCCCTCCTCCACTCCCCCCAAATGGAAGACACCCCCATGGCCACTCCCCCAGCTCGGGCTGGCAGAATGCCAGGGGCAAGGTGTATTTCAAAGGCTAAGCCTGGCCTCTCCAGAGCAGGGCCTGGAGACCTCAGTCAGGGTGTCAGCTTGGCTCACATCAAAGGTGAACCAGCTCCAAGATGCAACCACAAGTGATTTTTATGAACCGTGCTCTGGCTTCTGCATCGCCTTTGATCTCAGGAGGGATTTACACACATTAATTAGGCCTCCAGCAGCAACACATTCGATAGGTACCTAGGTAAACTGAGGTGCCACTGACTGGGCCAGGAGCCACCCAGGGAGCTGAACAAACCGGGTCCAGCTCCTATCCCCAGGGTTTCCATTCGCATCCATTCCCAAGCAGGCCACCAAGTTCGAAACCTCTTCCCTGGCTCTGGCCAAGTTCAGCCAGTCTCTGGTGTCTAGATTGGCCCCCAGCTATTCCCTAGCTTACAAAAGTGAGCCAGATCTGCACCAACCCATCAAACACTCTACAGTGGTAAATCTCTCAAATCAGAGTCTCTTCTTCCACCACTAACTCCTGCTCCCCAGAGCCCAGCCTGCCATTCCCCCATCTCCTCTACCACCACCTATTACCAAGCACCTAATTAAAGCCCTGGGTTCTGTGGAAGACAGGCACACATCCCCCTTTCTCCCAGCAGGTCTAACAAAACTGCAGAGAGACTGGGGAACTTTAATTTAGTTCTGAGCTTCCCAAGTACTGCTTTCTAGAGTGACTGACGGAAGCAATAAGGAAATAAACGAATGAATGACCTTAATCAAACTCATGTACAACTTGGTCTTAAAGAGACTTAATTAAGAGGGCCAGATCGCAGATCAAGATGCCAGGCATTCTGCTAGGCTGTTTCATGAAGAGGCCATCTCAGCAGCCAGTCCCCAATCTCGGGGCAGCAGATACAGAAGTGGTACCTTCAAGCATCCCAACTCTACAAAATGACATCTAGGAACAAACAGCAAGTTCTTTTTCTTTGTGGGGTGGGGAAACGGGAACACCTTCATGCCTTGCCAAGCCCACAAGTCACAGCCACTTTGCCCTGAGGTCCAGGTATGCCCAACACTCCCTGCAGATAACTCTGGGGCCAGCTTATATACACAACCAAGCATAGATCTAGACCAGGTACTTCAAGAGGCTGCAGCCATCACAAACTGAGCTCCTAGTTCAACCTGCCAGAGCCTCCAAAGGCTCCCAGTTCAACTATACCAGATCCCAGCCCCTTCTAACAGAGCTGTCACAAAAGGGATCCCTTCAGCTGAGCTGTCTCATTAAGATTCTAACAGTTGTCCACTATAAAACCCTATTTCCTGTTTCACCTATATAACCTAACACCAAACTCTTCAAACTTGGGCTGAGAAATATCTGAATCCCCAGGTCCCTTCCCATACACGGGGTGGGGAGAAAAATGTGTGACAGCAAAGCCCCCCCCCAATCTGTCTCCCTTCAATATCCCTGAGTCACCACAACCAGCAAAACCTGCCCCCTAGATCAGTCCCTGAGCCTGCTTGGGCTGTCCTGACCACTCCGCAGGGGCTTTTCTGCTACCCTTTCCTTGTTCTTCCTTACACAATGGTGCCTGAGTTTGGGTCCTTTTTCTTGGTTTGTTTTAGGCAAAACATTTGGGGTGAGTAACCAGCTGCCAGGGTTTCCGATTGGCAGGTTAATCACTTCCTATTGGCTGATCTGAGGAAGGTTGCTCCCCTCCTTGGAAATGGCACATTCCTGTCTTTGTGGCTTCTCTGTTTACACACATTTTGCTACCTAATGTCAACACTTGCTAATGAATAAATATATCACTCCACTTCCCGAAAATGAGGTCCTGGCCTGCCAGAATGACTGCTTAAACCTTGAGAACAGATTTACCCAGTATCTCTTCTGCAAACCCAAGAGCAGTGGCCCTTCTTTCCTATGGAGTCTGGACTTCAGGGGAATATCTACCATAGTTGTCACCTCTAAGGCCACAGGGACTTCTCTTTCAGTTTAGGGTTAACACCCCACATCTGAAAGATACAGAGGGAAAACAAAACTAGAGAGAGACTCAAGTGGCCCCTGGAGAAGTAACCTCCTGGAATGATTCTCGACTCTTTAAGCCACAAACTCAAGCACATTAGAGTCCTTAGAGTTTGCTAATGCCAGTTAAAGTTTGTTGCAAATACAGAGAGCCAGTTATCTTGTCATTAATAACCATATATCTGGTGTTTTGTAAATCGAAAGCAAAATATCACATACTCTGCAGGCCACCTATTATGCAGGCACCAGGAAAGCAGCAATGCCTTCCCAGCTTGAGAGAATTGGTGCCATTTGTGGAGAGAGGGCTAGCTGGGGCCTTCACTTACACATTCAGTATTTAACTTACTGACAATGTCCCCACAAAATTTTTATGGGGGGGGCAACAGCCAAAACTCTTGGAGCAGAAGGTTCCAAGAGCTAAGTAGTGTGTACCCCTTCGCTTTCCTTTACCTTGGCAAAGCAAAGATGTACAGTGTTGTATTTTTATAACCGTCACATAACAGGCACAAAAAAAAAATAAGGTTAACACCATTAAAACTGGACTTTCAGGGAATGATTCTGTAATTCTTCCTCTGTAAGAAGGACATGGGGCTTGTCCCTACTGTCATCCCCAATCTGTTTTGCTGACCCTGTCCCCTGGCACTGTCAGCTCTACAGGGATGGGCCCTGGTGCTGCCAGCCAGAAGTTGAATGCAGACAACCACAACAGGGCTGGTGCCAGCCTCAAATGGGCTTCTGCCCTGGCCCCCTGCCATCCAGTGACAAAGCAACAGGCAGGCAGAGCGATGCTGAAAACTTTCATGGTCTCTCTATCAAGAATTCTGAGAAAACCCCAGGAGAAAACTGACTCGTAGGGGGCTGAACGGGGAGAGATAATCCCCTCTGAACTGGTCCTGTGTAAGGCTAAACCGCTCCTCTCCTCATCCATTTAACTATCGCTACCCGCAGACTTTTCTGGCGCTTTCAAAGCTTCAGAATGTTTCCATCAACCTGTCCTATTTGGCTCCCAAGACAGTCAATGGATTAAAAGCCTCTATGTGTTGAAGCTGAACTAACTTCCCTCACACGGTTCAAATGCATAAAAAGGGAACAAATTGTAAAACCTATCTGAGGAGGGGGAAGCTATCTTTATGGGGGAAAAAATCCAATCACAACAACAGGGACAATCTACCAAACCTGCAACAGAAGAAACTAACTACCTTGAGCAAGCCAAGCACCACCCCAGGCCCCAAGCTAGACACAGAAACCAGGGTTCTAAGAAAGGAAAAGACCTTTGAAAAATCATCTACTCACCAGTTGGTTTGAGAAAATCCATTGGGTATCTGGAGTAAGGAGGAGGGGGGGACTCTGAAATTAAAAAAGTAAGAGAATATAAAGACTGAGCCATGAGAAACAGAGATAGAAACTTATGATAACTCAGGCATTCTTTAAGCCCAACTGTTTGTCTTAGCTGTGGGGGTTGGAGGCAGGGCCGCGAGGCGGTGATTGCCTTGATATTTAGCTGTCAGATAAACAAAAGAGACCGCCTGGCGCCAGCCTCCGCGCTCTGCTCCTCCACGTCTGCGGCCGC
>LOEQ01002521.1:181875-193367 GCA_001685075.1 Bramus lutescens
CACACACACACACACACACACACACACACAAAATCAATCAATAAACAAGTAAACAGAACAAAACAAAACAAACCACCAAAAAAATTAAAATGGCCAGGTAATGGTGGCACAGGCCTTTAATCCCAGCACTCAGGAGGCAGAGGCAAGCAGATCTTTTTGACCAGCCTGGTCTACAGCGTGAGTTCCAGGACTCCAGGACAGCCAGGAATACACAGAGAAAACCTGTCTCAACAAACCAAAAACATAAAAAAAAAAGTAAGATAAAATGAAGTCTGTTGGGGATACAACTTAATTAGTAGAGTGCTTGGCTAGCCTGCCAGAACACTGTGTCTAGTCCCTAACCTTGCATTAAAATCACATGTAGAGTCAGGTAGTGGTGGCATATGCCTTTAATGGCAGCACTTGAGAGGGAGAGACGGGGATCTCTGTGAGTTCAAGGCCAGTCTGGACTCCCTGACACTCTGTCTCAGACAAACAAGTGGATGATAAAGAACACAAGAGGATATATGGAGGCTTAGGCACTGAGGGGTGTCTGTGATACTCGCAAAGTCCTGAGAGGTCTACTTTCCCAGATGGTTGATCAGTTAGCCAGTTTAACTGGCTGCATTGTGTAACTTGTTATGGTTTCACGTCCATTCCTGATTTCTTTTTTGAATGGATAGATGAACGTTAGATAACATTTGATGAGAAAGATGCTGAAGAAACCCTCTGATAACAATGGGAAACCTTCCATTTGTTGAAAACCCACACAAACATATCCTACCTTCAGAAAAACAAAAGAAAAACCAGTCTCTTAAGGCAGGGGTGAGCTCCCCTCTAAAAGCCAGGAGCCTGGCCCTGCTGGCTGGGATTGAGCTTTCTCAGAGAAGTGGTTTCTTTGTGTCTGCTTTTGCACTTTACAGTTACTGAGGTAAACAGAAAATGGGAACAGACCCTGCACAGTGTTAGAGACCCCTGCTTCCTCCACCCGCCCCATCTCATCTTATCAAACTACCTGTTGAGTTGCAGACCTCAGGCTGAGTGATTCCTGGAGCCTCCCTGACTAGACTGTACTCTCTGCCCAGTCCTTCCCTTCAACACTCCCCTTTTCCAAGTCACTACTTTGTAAGGGATTAGGGCTATGTCTTTTGCAGGCCCCAAATGGGAGACCCCCCCTTAAGAGCCTGTGTACCCAGAGCTACCGCCCAAATGAATTTCTGTGGTTATCTGTCAAGCCAGAAGACTCCTCTCAGATACTCCACAGGAAGCCAGTACCTTGTGTTATCCGGGAAGGGTGTCCCACCCATTGCCCAGCCAGCCCAAGTATCTCACTCTTGGCCTGAACCAACTGTCTTCCAATGTACTCCACTGGCCTGAGAGAAAGAAAGGTTTAGAAGAGAAGCAAGTAAATCTCACCAAGCTGAACAGCTACTCTGCCCAGGAAACACTGCACGGAGGTGTGCTCTTTCTCCTGAAGGAAGAGATCAGTGAGGGGTCGATTTCCATCTTTGAAGATAACACACTGTGAGCCGGGCGGTGGTGTTGGCTCATGCCTGTAATCCCAGCACTCGGGAGGCAGAGGAAGGCGGAGCTCTGTGAGTTTGAGGCCAGCCTAGTCTACAAGAGCTAGTTCCAGGACAGGCTCCAAAGCTACAGAGAAACCCCATCTTGAAAAAACTAAAAAAAGATAACGTACTATAATATTGTATCTTTAAGGCAAGGACTTGCTGTGTACTTAGCTTAGGTTGACTTGCAATTCTCTTACCTTCAAATACTTTAAAGTTGCAATCTTTCTGCCTCAGCCTTTGAACATTTAGAATTTCAAGTACGTCACCAGATTTGGCTTCTCCTAGACGGTTTTTCGTACTTTGTACATTCACAGGAACTTCCAGGCCAGCACTCAACATCTCAAGGGATGTTCTTGACACATTAAAGGACCTGGCCTGCTGGTAAGCCAATGTGGCTGTCTGCCTTAATTAATATTTATTGAGTGTCCTATTGAGTGACTGTTAAATGTCATGTGTCACATGGATACAATTTCTGTTCTCCTTTACCTCCAAGAATGCAAATTCCTGGGCAAGCCAGGTGGGCATACAGCTGAGAAATAGTGTGCTCCGTCCTGCACAAGGTACAAGTTTGCAGAATACAGAGGCAGATATGCGCAGGAAACAGGAGTTTGAGTCTTGGGATCACAGGATAGCTTTGCAATCTCCAGCAGGGAGCACCACTGCTTAGAGGCTATGTCTACACAGATGTGATTGACAGTTCACCCTGCTGGCTCCTGCAGCTGGGACTGCAGAATCCCGGGGAAATCATGAAAGCCATTTCCTGAGAAAGTTTTAACACAAATGCTGTATGCTGGCTGTAAATAAAACCTTTGCTTTATTTTTGTTTTTGTTTTTCAAGACAGGGTTTCTCAGTGTAGCCCTGGCTGTCCTGGAATTCTGTAGACCAGGCTGGCCTCAAATCCCTGCCTCTGCCTCCTGAGTGCTGGCATTAAAAGTGTGCACCAGAGGCAGGCAGATCTCTGTGAGTTCGAGGCCAGCCTAGTCTGCAGAGCAAGTTCCAGAACAGGCTCCAAAACTACAGAGAAACTTTGTCTCGAAAAACCAAAAATAATAAAAAATAAAAAAATAAAGGTGTGCACTATCATCCCTTCTGCAAATAAAATCTGCATTGTCATTTTTGCTTTGAACTCACAGAGGTCCATCTACTTCTGCTTTCCTGAGTGCTGGGATTAAAGGTGTGCGCCACCATGCCCAACCTGGTAGACAATTGAATCAATAACCTTAAAAGATATTTGCATGGAGAAACAAAATCTGATGTATATACACATGCTGGAATATTATTTGACCTTAAAAAGGACTTTGACTACATGGAACAATGCAGATACACCATGATGACATTATACTAAATTAAACAAACCAGTTACAGAATGACAAACAGTGGGATTTGCTTTTATGAGGCTGTGAAGAGCAGAAAGAATAGATTTGGAAGGGTGACAGACTGTTATTTAGTATCTGTTTTAAAGTTTCAATTTTGTTTGTATGTTGTGAAGTGGTTTGTTCAACAACCGGTATGTTCTCAATACCACTAGACTCCAGTTTACTTTAAAATGGCTAAAATAGTCAATTCTATGTCATACACGTTTTACAATTAAAATATATATATGTTCCCTGTCTCTAGTAGTCTGTCTAGGAATCTCCTCAAATGACGTAATTCAAAATGAGAACAATATGTTCGCGTGTGGGGATTGACTTAAATTTTATATTGACAAAAATGAGGAAAGCAAAGGCAAAACCATGGCAGAAGGAGGAACTTACATAGTTATCTTCAGTGAGAAGAGGCACGATGCCTCTGTTGCCATGCCTACCCCAGGAGGGCAGCATGAGGAAGCAGGAGCGACTAGCCGCATTTCAAACCATCTCCACATATGCATCTAGGTCTAGCTTCTGGGAAAAACGGAGGCTCAGGAAACAGTGGGCATTCTGGGTGGTAGGGACCACAGGAGCCTGTTTATGATCTTCGTCTGCATCCCAGTGTTTGGAGATGAACGTGCATTAATTACTTTTAAGTTGGGAAAAGTGATAAATCAATTTTAAGAAAGCCGTCAGGCTTGCAGGAGCATCTCCACTCCCAGCTGGATCTGGTTGGTCTGTTGGGGAAGTGGTTAGCACCCCAGGCGGCTTTAGAAGCACATGCTTTGCATCACTCTCGGGGCGGGTCAGGTCTGTGATGTATGTTGGTGTCTGCAAAGCACCAGGCCACAGTGTGGGTGTTCATAATGAGTATATTTGTGCTTAGGTAACTGTGGCCTAAAGTGCGTTCCTTTGCTTTGAGGAGTCTGGGGCATTGGCTGGTCTGCAGTGGCTTCAGCAAGACCTTTCGAATATCTGCAGACGTGAGTGAGTATAGATCAGAAATGCTACAGACACAGGTCTGTTGTGTGTTTCACATTTGCAGAGGATGTGGTTGACAAGAATGATTCACAGGGGGTTAGCCAATATGTCAAAACACAATTGCGCGTCAAATACTTAGCAGTCCATGTTTTTTAAGACATTAGCAGTTTGATTGAAACAATATATTATAATAGAAGAAAAGCTCTCATTTTTCAATAGTGACCAGTAAAGATAAGTTGTTCCCCCCCCCTCAAAAAAATCTACATACATATGATCAGGATGAAAAAAACTTCTCCTCCTCCTCCTCTTCTTCTTTTTCTGGTTTCAAAACAGGGTTTCTCTGTGTAGCCCTAGCTGTCCTGAAACTCACTCTATAGACCAGGCTGGCTTTGAACTCAGAGATCTGCCTATCTCTGCTTCTTTGTTCCCAAATATTTGAGGACATTTTCCAGCCTTCTTTTTGTATCTTAATTTCACAATGGTCAGAAAGTATATTCTGAATGGTTTTAAAATTTTGTGGTTGCTAGTTACCTACAAAGATAGAATTTCAACCTGGCCATTTTGACACATGTGTATGATGTTAGTACTCCGAAGGGAGAGGCAGGAGGATCACAAGTTTAAAGCCAGCCTGGGCGAGATGGCAAGACCCATTCTCAAAACAAAGCTGTATACAAATAAAATTAAAACTTGTATTTGTTTGATTGTGTGTGGGTATGGTGTCACAGAAGTGCATTGCACATGGAGTCAGCGGCAACTGTGTGAGGTTGCTTCCTCCTTCCCTTTACATAGGTTCCAGGGATGGAGTTGAGGTGGTCAGGCCCTTCACCTGCTGGGTCATCTCACAGTGCTGGGGCACTGTGAAAGTTGTGTGTTGTTTATGAAGCAGGCCTGTTGGCATCAGTAATTCTAGCAGCTACTCAGGAGGCAGAGGCAAGAGGATCAAAAGGTCATGGCCACCTGGGCTACAGAATGAACCAGTTTAGTCTGGATAACTTAGAAGAGACTCTGTCTCAGAAATAAAATGTACCGGGCAGGAGAGATGGCTTGGCCATTAAGAGCACTTGCTGCTCTTGCAGAGGACAGGAGCTTGGTGCCAGCACCAGAAACTCCTGCAACTCTAGTTCCTGGGGATCTGATTCCTCTGGCTGCTGTGACCAATCATCCTCACATGCACACACTTACACAGACACACATACATATCACACACACACATGCATTTCACATACACATTACATACACAAACATCACATACATGCATACATCATACATATATCACACATTACATATGCAAATATCACATACATACACATCACGCACACATACATCACACATACAAACATTACATACACAGACATCACATTCACACACAAACATCACACACACATACATCACACATGCACACACACATCACATACCCAAATGTCACACACATTACATACACACATACATTGCACACACACACATCGCATTCAGGGAGGAAAACAATCAAAAGGAAAAGAGGACCAGGGTGCAGCAGTGTAGAGTGCTTGCCGACCACTTGGCAAGCCTTAGCTCCAGGCTCTAGCGCTGCCAAAGAAAAGAAAAGTAGAAGGCATGTGGTTACAAGCACAAACTCTGGGGCCGGACGACCTAGATTTGAATCTTGGCTCTGTCGCTAACTAGCATTCTAGCTCAATATTCTCCCTGATAAGGCGGGGAAAGAATAACAGCACTTTCGCCATTTCACCCTGAGATTAGTATGAGAATAAGGTAAAAATCATCAACATACATTAAACTTCTAAAAGTACTTGGCACATAGTAGGGGTCTCTAAATGCTTGCTTTAAAACAAATAGCAATCATTGGCCCGGGATTAAGTTTTTAAATTTAAATTTTGACTCTTTGGAGACTGGAGCTTGGTGTATGTCCCACACGTGTTTTAGCCAGTGCCAAAGCTTTCCCAACCGCTTTGTACCACCATACCTAGGTATGATTATTATTAATGAAGTTGACCCAAACACAGGAACAATCGACTCTTATGCCAGGAGACAGATGAGCTCATGTAGAGTTAAAGATGAAACCTAAGATCCTGAAATAAGAGATGCTGGGAAGTCCCTTTCCTTAGGAACCCTGGACGCCTCAGGAAGAGCACCGGAGGGATCGATGGTGGATCCTTCAGTCCTGAGCAGACTTCCTTCAGGGAGTGCGGATTCCCTGCTTTCAAGGAAAGCTCTTGTCTTGCAACTTTCCAGTTAAAAGAAGGACCTGCTCTGATTTCCTCCACCTACTGGTCCAAAACTTTCCACAGTATTTTTCAACTTCCGTCCTAGGGACTAAATGCTGTATTCTGTTCTGTGATCACTCGACTCGGAGACATGGTTTCCAATTCGCCCCAGTCATGGCTACTCTCCTTTGGGGACCTCCCTAGGTCAACAATCCTGTTGAAATCTAGCACCCAAATCCAGCTTTTGGGTCTGGAATGTTCTATGCTTGAGTATCAAATGAGCAAATGAATGCAGGAATGAATGATGTAATCTGGTCATGTGACTTGCTCTCATCACTGAAATGTGAGGGAAACAGCCTGGCACTGTCCTCTTGTTTTTCCCACAGAAATGGAACCCGGCAGCACAGAGCCCCCCGCCCCCNGGCTGCTGCTATTTTTCGTGCAGTTGTGTCATTGGTTGGGGGAGGGGAGGATAATCTCTCTACCTCCATCTTCCCCAACTGAGTTAGACACCTGGAAAAAGGAAGATAGTAATCATGCAGGTAGAACCACCAGGACCCAGAGGGGAGACCAGATCCTGCAATGCCCTGGTGTGATCTGGGAAGGTCACGTAACTACCAGAGACTCACTCTTTTTCTTTGTCTAGTATTGAAGCCAGAGCCTCACATAGACTGGGCAAGCTCTGTGCCACTCAGCTACAGCAGCAGTGCCAAATGGCAACCTTAATTCAAGATATCATTGTATAGCTCACCTCTTCCCTTCTTCCTTCCTTCCTTCCTTCCTTTTCTTTTCTTTTTGCTTGTTTTTTGTTATTTTTGAGACAAGGCCTCACTATGTACATTATGTAACCCTGGCTGGCCTGGAACTCCCCATGTAGGCAAATTCAGAGATCTGTTTGACTCTGCTGGCATTAAATGAATGGGCCACCACACAGGGCACTGTACCATCTCTATGGCCACATGCGGATTTATAATGCTCTAGGAAAAATAATCTTAAAGTCAGTCAGAAACAAAAACTCTGAAGCCTTGATCACCGTTCTAGTGTATGTGTGGTGTGTGTGCGGTGTGTGTGTGTATGTGGTGGTGTGTATATGGTGTGTGTGTGCATGTGTGTGTGTCTGTGTGGTGTGTGTATGTGTGTGTGTGTATGTGGTGTGTGTATGTGTGTGTACGTGGTGTGTGTACGTGGTGTGTGTATGTGTGTGGTGGTGTGTATATGGTGTGTGTGTGTATGTGTGCATGTAAGTGTGTGTGTCTGTGTGTGGTGTATGTATGTGTGTGGTGTGTGTGTATGTGTGTGTACGTGGTGTGTGTATGTGTGTGGTGTGTGTATGGTGTATGTGTATAGTATGTGTGAAAGAGATGTGTGTGGTGCGTGTGAGAGAGATGTGTGTGGTGTGTGTGAGAGAGAGAGATGTGTGTGGTGTGTGTGTGAGAGAGAGATGTGTGTGGTGTGTGAGAGAGATGTGTGTGGTGTGTGTGTGAGAGATGTGTGTGGTGTGTGAGAGAGATGTGTGTGGTGTGTGTGTGAGAGAGAGATGTGTGTGGTGTGTGAGAGAGATGTGTGGTGTATGTGTGAGAGAGAGATGTGTGTGGTGTGTGTGTGTGTGGTGTATGTGTGTGTGTGTGAGAGCGATGTGTGGTGTGTAGGTGTGTGTCTGCTGTCATAATCCTGGGTATGGCAATTCAGCTATGTCTTTCATCTTTTCTTAAGGAGACTCAACTCTACTCACCCACAGGCCTCAGGAGAAGTCATTGGAAGCCCAAACAACTCCCAACAATGGCAGATGAAGAACTCGTATGTTTCTGTTGAACTCAGTCAAAAAAATTAATATTACAAAATAAATTGGGAGTGGTTGGCGCACACCTTTAATCCCAGCATTTGAGAGGCAGAGGCAGGTGGATCTCTATGAGTTCAAGGCCAGCTTGGTCTACAGAGCTAGCTCCAGGACAACCAGAGCTACACAGAGAAACCCTGTCTTGAAAAGCAAAAACAAAACAAAACAACAGCAAAAACAAAACAAAACAGCAAATGTGTTTTCAAACCAGGTATGGTAACATAAAGATAGAGTATCAGGGCCAAAGAAATCCTCCTGCTTCTGCCTCCCAAGCGCTGGGGTTATAAGACATGCTCTGCCACCACCACCGGGCTCCTCCCCTAAGGTTTTCTTTTTTCTTGTTTGTTTCTGGTTTTTGTTTTTTCAGAAAGGTTTCTCTTTCTTTAACTTTATATGAATTGGCGTGGAAGTATCAGATCCTCTGGAACTTGAGTTATAGATAGTTGTGAGCTGCCATGTGGGTGCTGGGAATTTGGCCATCTTTCCAGCCCTGAGACAGGGTTTCTCTGTGTATTTCTGACTGTCCTGGAACCAGCTCTGTAGACCCGGCTGACCTCGAACTCACAGAGATCCACCTACCTCTGCCTCCCTGAGTGCTGGGATTAAAGGCCTGTGCCATCACTGCCTAGCTTTCCCCTAAATTTTTATTTTCAAATAGTTTTAGTTCTACAGAAAATTGTAATTCCAGCTCTAAGGGTACCTAAGGCTTCCAGCCTCTAGCCGACACACACATACACATAATTAAAATAAAACAAACTGTAGTTAATTCCAACTCAGCAAGCTTTTCCATGAAGTCTTTTTCCTCTCCCAGCATCTATCCAGGACACTACGTTACATTCACTATTTCACATCTGCTTGGGCACTTTGGATTTTGTCGTTGATCACAGGACAGTTGAGAAGTTCTGGTCACATGTTCTGCATTGTCCTCCACTCTTGCTGATGTTTTCGCATGTTTAAACGCGGGTTGTGAAGTTTAAAGAAAATGGAGAGATGAAGTGCCATTCTCAAGCTGAGGGGCACCCTCAGCGCTGACATTGGCACCCAGATGAGGGAGGAACCTTTGCCAGGGACCTCACTACCCTATTAGTTTCCCCTTTCAGCCCTCACACTGTCCCCTTGGGAACTGGTCACTAAGTACTACCCACCCTCAAGGGGAAGAGAGTTAAGCCCACTTCCTTTAGAAATGTGGGCATAAGTCCTGGTAGTAGTGGCCCATGCCTTTAATCCCAGCAGAGGCTGAGACAGGCGGATGTCTTGAGTTCGAGGCTAGCCTGGTCTACAGAGCAAGTTTCAGGACAGCCAGGGTTACACAGAGAAAGCTTGTGTTGAATCCTCCTACCCCCCAAAAGAAAAACATCTGCATAAATTATTTGAAGTTATCTGTATCACCTGTGTTGAGCTCCCACTCCCCACCCCCACAAAAAGAAACATCTGTATAAATTATTTGCATATTTGCATCATCTCGTCTTTCCTATTCATTGGTCTATTCAATTGTTTCTTTGTATCCGTAGGGATCCATTTCTGGGTATTTACGCCACACTTTGGACTGAGACGGGGGTATTTCCTATTTTGATCCACTGAATTGCTCCACTCACTTTCAGGCTGTCCCTTCGACATACCCACCTCCTTTCCATTTCTGAGCACTTCCTCACTGTCTCTTGGAAAGGTGCTCCAGGCTCCCCATGAGTATTTCCTGCCCCAGCATTAGAATCAACCATTTATTCATGGAGTGGACTGGCAGGTTTGGTCCTCATGGCAGGAAGTCATCCGCCCTCATTATCTGGTACAAAGTGCTCATTTGCAAAGAATTTGGAATTCAGGGGTTTGGGGCAGGTGTTCTTCAGAATTTCATTTGTTTCTATGATTACAGTAGCTATGTAGTCCCCTTCAAGGCGTTGTCCCCTCACCCAAATAGAGTTTGCTTGAAGCCAATTTCTGCAGTCTGCACTCACTTGCCTTAGACTGTGATGTAGATCCACCCCAGATGAGTCAAGCCAGAAGGGGGATGAATCGGAGAGGCCCTCCGCCCCAAGGCCTCTGACCTCAAAGTCTAGAAATCTGCTACTGAAAGAGCTAGGTAGAAGTACACACACGCGCGCGCGCGCGCGCGCATCCCCCACTACACCCCAAAAGGAAGTCAGCTGCCAAGGGAGTCCCCCTGAGAGGCCCTGTTCAAAAGGGAAGCCGAGGGAAGCACTTGGTACTTGGGCAAGCCAGAAATGCAGGTCTGAGCTGGCCTGGGGTTTTCACAGAGGAGGAGCAAGTGCTTTAGAATGGGACCAATTAAAACTTTTTAAAGTAATTGTTCCCCTGTCTTCTTTCAAAGCCGAGCACTCTTTCATTCTTCCAGTCCATCACTTTAAATTAACCCCTCTGCTCCTCTCCCCCACTCTCTCTGGCCCATCACAGAAATGCTAACCGGTGGCCCCGGTTGTGCACAGTGCCAAGGGGGCCCTGACATCTGCTTTGCCTAGCACAACCACGGCGGGCTTTGTTTCCACTCCTCCACCAACTCCACCCCTGAGCAGAGGACAGGAAGGAGCCAGGCAGGTAACCAGAGCACAAGACCAGGTAGTAAAACCTCAGCGCTGCATCACCCAGGGGTGTTCACTTACTCCGTCTCCGGAGCCCTGGTGGTAGGGTGGCGGGGCCTCCTGGACAGGGCCATAAACTGTTTATGGCTCCCTGAAACGTGACACATCAAGTTGACCTCACCTATTCGCCTCCATTCTCTCTCTATGGAGTCCCTCTCTGGCTCCTATGGTGTCCCACCCCCACGTCCCTTTGGGGTGGAATAGTACAAAGGTCCGAAGGTTCCCAAGTGGTGTGCAAAATAAAATTCTCCGTAGAGGGTTCCTCCTGGCGACAGGGTACTTCATAATTAATGGAACTGCCCAGACGTGAAGGTTACCTTGACCCTGTCTACGCCATAAATATAACTGGAGCTAGGCACAGGGTACAGCATTCAGGAAAGCAAATTGCTTTCGTCTTCGTTATTTTTAATCTCATTTTAGTTTTGCTTCACCGGAGTATCAGAACATCGTAACGAAGGAAAACCTGGCCTCTGGTCTCAACCCCGAGGTTAGCTCCCGTGGTGGTTGTAGGTCTCCCACTGCGTCCACCTTCCTTTACTGGCAGGGAGGGCTCATGAGTCCCTGTGGCTCAGCCGGGTGGTGGCCACGGGGCCTGCAGACGCCTCTCTGCATCCAGGCGCTTCCCATAATGGAAGGCTTAGCTCCGTTAAAAGTTATTTTGGGGATTCCACAAGCCCACCAACATCCCCCCCATGTGGAAATTTTATGTCAGGGAGTCCAAAATAAGGCATCAGTGTCTTCATAATTATCTTTGGAGTTCCACTCCGGACTAAACCCAGGCGAGGGATGCGGACTTGAAGGTTCTAGTGTTCTCCATACAGCAAGACTATTTTAAAAATTTTGAGGAAATATTTAAGCCCCGCAGTCCACACGTCCACGCCGCCCCGCAGGTTAGACAGAGCGCGTGGGTTTGCTCCCAGCCTGGGTAAGGGGACCCAGGTGACGGGCACAGCCCCGCCTCCTCCCAGACTCCCCGTTGCAC
>LOEQ01002521.1:221860-232704 GCA_001685075.1 Bramus lutescens
GATGGAGGTTGCGGGGACTGTGTGTGATAGTCTTGGAATTCCAGGCCAGGGGGGCCCCTTAGTGCCTGCTAGCTCTTGACCAAGATCAGGTGCTAAGAGCTGGGCTCCTAAGGCATGGTGAAGGGGGCGGGTGAACGGGTAGGCGAGCACATCCCAGCCCTACGCCAGAGTTCCCACTGACACACAAATGCCCTGTTCTCAGAGGCAGCTGTTCTTCACTACGCCTCTGTGCTGTTCCCATCCAGGGTGCTTTACACAAAGGTTCTGCACGGAAGTGACGATGCTCTCCTTTAACCCCAGTTCTTAGGAGTGGAAGCAGGTGGATCGAGGCCAGCCTGGTCTACACTGTGAGTTCCAAGCCAGGCAGGGTTACACAGTGAGACCCTGTCTCACACCACAGACCCCTACCACCCTCCCACAAAAACAAACAAACAAAAACTGGTTCTGATGTACCGTGTGATAGTGTGATGTGCAGTCAGGGCCCAGTCCCAAGGACTCTGGCCAGTGTCGCCTCTGTGAGCAGCTGACAGCTCTGGGGACCCAGCACCTCTGACTTCTAAAAGCTTGTCCTGCCGGGAGTCATATTCCTTGAGTTTTAAGATCCTGGGCCAGGTATCAGGTCCACTGTGGGCCCTGTATGGGTGCTTATAGGCTGGGCTCCAGGGCACGGGGAAGAGGGCGGAGCCTGGACAGGCAGGATCTACCTAGGAGTTAGGAGGTGGAGGTGAGGGCTGGGTGTTGGGCTTGGAAAATACAATGAAGTCAATGTGTGCCACCATGAATGGAGCAGAAGTTCACAAGCTGAGAGGCTTGTTCTAAAACTCTGGGCTAAAATTAATTTTCAAGTCAGTTTTTTTTTTAATGCATTTAAAATTGTGGTAGGAAACACAGCACATGATTAAACTTTGCAGCTCTCAAGCTTGCAATTCATAGCAGGTGTCACTGTATTCTGTGTCCCCTTTCCACAGTGTTGGCTTCTGGAGCTATCGCACATGAACACCATATACGAGGTTCCGTTCCTTTGTGGGTAGGTTAACCCAGGGTCTCCAGAGTGCTAGCGGGCGCTCCACAGCAGAGCTACGGTTTGAGTACTTCTCTTTCTCTCTCTTCTGCTTTGCTGTTACTGGGGAGCGAACCCTGAGTCTCTTGCATATGACTTAAAATCCAAGCACCACCTAAGATGAAAAAAATTTCAACTGGAATTTTACACTTTGATTTATCAGCATTCTGCCATGTGCCGGGTGAGGGGCGTACATGGCAGAGAGCTTGGATGCGTTCAGAAGAAAACTTTGTGGAACTGGTTCTCGTCTTCCATCTTTTTTTGAGACTCTTTTATTCCAGTCTCTTTGGCTGGCCTGAAACTCCCTATATAGACCAGGCTGGCCTCAGCCTCACAGGAACCCACCTGCCTCTGGGACTACATGTGCATGTCACCAGGTCCAACTATGATCTTTTTAAAAAAAAAGTATTTTAAGCCAGGTGGTGGTGATGTATGCCTTTCATCCCAGCACTCCGGAGGCAGAGGCCGGCAGATCTCTGTGAGCTCGAGGCCAACCTCATCTACAGAATTAGTTCTAGGACAGCCAGGACTACACACAGAGAATCCCTGTCCTGTAAAAAATAGTAAAGATTATATTTTCAAAAATTACTGTGCTATGTGTATTTGTGTATAGTTGTATATGTATGCATATATGTGTATATATGTGTGTGGTTGTGGTCTGTGTGTGCATATGTTTGTGTGTGATTGCAGTTTGTATATGTGGTTGTGGTCTGTGTATATATATGTATATGTGATTGTGGTGTGCGTGTGATTATAGTATATGTGTGTGTGATTGTGATATATGTGTGTGGTTGTAGTCTGTGTATATATATGTGTGTGTGTGTGTGATTGTGTTGTGTGTGTTTGTGTGCTGGGCTCATGGACCATAGTTGAGTATGGAGGTCAGAGCACAACTTTCTAAAGTTGCTTCTCTCCTTTTACTATGTTGGTCCCAGGTACAGAACTCAGATTGTCAGCCTGTTCAGAAAGCAACTTTACCCTTTCCCGGCTGCACTACCCTTAAGCTCCATGCTTCCCTCTTAAAAGGCGGAATAGTCGTCGACTTTACGGCTGTCACGCGCCCTGCTTACCCATTTCTTCACTAATGGGCTGGACTTGCCTCCTGGCTTTGGCTGCTGTAAACGCTACAGGGAATGAGGGACCGGAGCACCATGTGTGAACGTGTGGAGCACCGTGTGAGGATGCGTGGAGCATCGTGAGAGGACATGTGAAGTTTATGAGGAGTTTATGGCTGGTTTCCCAGGAAACCACCCTGTTTCTGCAGCAGGCGCACCATCAAAGCACACTGTCCCTGGCAGGGTGCCAATGCTTATTATCTTTAAGTTTTTTTGAGACAGGGCCTCACTATGTAGACCAAGTTAGCTTTAAACGATTTGTTTGCTTTCGAGACAAGATTTCTCTGTGTACCAACTCTGGCTGTCCTGGAACTCTTTGTAGACCAGACTGGCCTTGAACTAACAGAGATTCACCTGTCACTGATTCCCAAGTACTGGGATTAAAAGCAAGGGCCATCAACACCCGGCAACCTTAAACTCTTTATAAAAATTACTTATTTATCCACCTGCCATTTATTTATTTATTTGTTTGTTTGTTTATAGTCCTAATGTCCTAGAACTCAGTATATAACCCTTGTATATAGTATACAGTATATAGTCCTTGAACTCAAGAGAGTCGATCTGCCTCTGCCTTGAGTACTGGGATTAAAGATGTTTGCCACTGTACCTGGCTTCAAACTCGTAAAAAAAAAAAAAAAGTAAATATTTTAAAAGAATATAAAGTCCTGGAATTCACTCTGTAGACCAGGCTGGCCTCGAACTCACAGAGTTCTGCTTCCCGCTGCTTCCTGAGTGCTGGGATTAAAGGTGTGCACCACTACTGCCCAGCCTCTTTTTTTATCTCTCTGTCTCTGGCTCTCTCTCTCTCTCTCTCTCTCTCTTGTATAGGTTTGTGTTGGCTGCAGTGAGTGTGCAAAGGTCAAAGAGCAATCTGGAGTGTTGGTGCTCACTCTTCATCTTGTGTGAGATGGGGAAGCCTGTGGTTCCCTCCTGTACTCCATTCCTGGACCACAGTCTTCTGTGGATTCTCTGTCTTGTCCCAGGAACACTGGAATAGGTGCTCCATGATTGTAAGTCCAGGCACCCATGATCAGCACTTGTCCTCGGTAGCCTGGTCTCCTCCAGCAGCCATCTGCTGGCCCTCCCTTGCCCCACCCAAGTGCACAGCTCTGGTTACCCTAACCAGCCCATCCTCCACCTCCTCTTGCTCCTCTTGTCCCCTAGTCTAACACTTATCTCTCTCCTGGCTGCACACCCCTCCTCTCTTCTCCATGTCCTCTCTGGTCAAATGCAATGTTCAGGCCTTGCACAGCAGACTCCCTCGCTCCTCCAGCCTCCCCTGCTGGCTGAGGACCCCAGTGAGCCAATCTGCTCTCCTTTTCAGACCATGCGCTGGGCTGCTTTGACACTGCCTAGCCTGTCCTCTTAAGTTTCCCCACTGTGGAGTCCCTGGTGCTTTCCCCAGCGGGGCTTGCGGCAATCTGCCCTTCCACATGCAGACTGAAAACCTAAAATCACCTTTGACCGCTCTCTTACACCCCATTCTCATTGTACCGGGAAACCCCTTGGACTCTGCCTTCCAGATATCCCAGGTGGAGGAGCTATCTCAGTGGGTAAAAGTGCTGGTTGTGCAAGAATGAGAATCTGAGTTCAAATTGCTAGAAAACATGGCTTATTTTATTTGTTTGTTTATTTATTTATTTTAAGCTAGGTGTGGCTGCACTTGCCTGTATCCCTGGTGCTCTTGGGGCAGAGCCAAGAGGTCACTCACTGGGTTACTGGCTGCCAGCTGAGCTCCAGGTCCAGCGAGAGACCCTGTCTCAAAGGAATAGGGCAGAGAGAGCGATAAAGCAGGCCTCAAGACGTCCTCTTCTGGCCTCCCTCCCGTTGTACACCTGTCCATACACCACACATTCTCCCTCTCAAATGAAAAACAAAACAAAACAAAAAACAACAGCCCAAATTGAATGGCACTTCTTGCCATCTCTGTGTTGCTGTAACCTCGTCTACAAAGTTTAGCTTCTCATTTGTGCTCCTGGGTCTAACTCTTTTCTGCTGTGGCCTGACATACTTTTTTCTTTTTTAAATCCTGCTATGTATGTATGTATATATGGTGTTGTATGTGTGCTATATACCTTTATGCCTTTGTTAGTATAGGTGTACTCACATGTGTGTATTTGTGCACATGTGTGTAAGGAGGCCACGGGGTCTTTTCCTAAATCGTTCTCCATCACTAAACAGGAAGTTCATGAATTAGGGTGGGCTGGCCAGCTGGCCATGTAAGACAACAAACCATGTGTGTTTGCTTCTGTAAACAAGCTTGGTTGCTCCGACTACACAGGATGTGTGCTTGATCCCATGTATGCAGGACGTACATACACAGAAAGTATGTCAGGATGCATGCTTGTCCCTGATTGGATGAAGGTGGGAAGTACATAGCTTTATGGGTTTTGCCTTGATAAGCCCCAGGTTAATGTAATTTGGCCCCATGTTCTGGGAATGCTGGGTGGGTATGGACCTGGCCAGTATTTAATAAAACTTGCTTCAAATGGCTCAAAAATTGTGGTAGTGGTCTTATTCTTGACCAGTGAAATTAACAAGGGTCCCTCCCTTAGATGACATCAGCTCTTATCAAGGTGGCACACATAAAACCAGCCAGCGCAGTGGATGACAGCCCCTTGAGCTTCCCTCAAGGCTCTCTGCAGCCCAAGGTCACCCAGGTGTGGCAACTCCTCTCTTCAAGGATCCCAGTCTTGTCTCACATCTCTCTGACCTCAGCCTCCTCCCGTTTGTCTACTTTGTCCTGACTCAGCTGCCTCCTCACTCCTTGGCCTTGGCCTTCTCAACCTGGTCAGCTCAGTCTTGGATGAAATGCCACCTCTCAGCAAGGCCCTCCCTCCCCCCTAGTCACACCACAGCTTTATTTTTCATGGTGACATTAGTACCTTGGGTTTTGCATCAGTGACCGTTTTCTGGCATTGCTGCTATGGGCTGGTTGCTTTGTTAGAATGTCAACACCACGGGTAGGGGACTCTGGATTTGGGGCTCTCTGCTGCTTGCTGAGAATCTCACAGCAGTGCTAGGCCCAGGGGAGGCATAATATTAACCCATTGAATGAATGAATGTAGAGTCATGGAGCCTTAGAGCCTTATTTCAGTGATGAACATTGACTCCAATTTTTACAAAGTATCTCTCTATTCTTTTCTTTTTTTAGACAAAGAATCTATTATGTAGTCTGACTATCCTGGAACTTGCTATGTAGACTAGGCTGACATCAAACTCACAGAGATCCAACTGCCTCCACCTCCTGAGTACTGAGATTAAAGGCATGCACCACCACCACCATGAATGACTAAAGGTTTTTATTTTTATTTGATGACAGTGAGTGTTTGTCTGCCGTGTATGTCTGAACCACATGCATGCCTGGTGCCCATAGAAGTCAGAAGAGGGCACTGGATTTCCTGGAACTGAAGTTAACAGACGGTTGCGAGTTGCCATGTGGGTGCTGAGAGTTTAGTCAGGTCATCTAGAAGAGCAGCTAGTGCCCTGAGCCACGGAGCCATCTTTCCAGCCTCTCTCCCCAAATCCTTTCTCCATAATTTCCAACAATATCTCCATTTTTTATAGACGAGAACTGCATTTAGAGAGGTTAAACATTAAGCAAATGTATCCAGCTAGAGGGATTTGTGTTTGGCCTTTGGCTTTTCTTCTCCCTCCTCTCCTTTCTTTTAATTGTGAAAATTGCTTCGTTAGACTTGAAGGTGCTCGCTAAATTAGAAGAAACAACCAATTTGAGTTTCTGGCCGTGGGAATGGGGCACTCCTACAAGCCCCTGAATGATGTTAATTGTAGTGGGGAAGTGGCCTAGCTGCTTTACTGGAACCAAATTCCTTTGGTGAGGGTGTGGTAGGTAAGAGTTGCTTTGTCTAACCCAGGGGTACCGTGTTCTCTCTCTATCAGCCCTTAGATCCTGGAGTTTAGAGTTTTCTTGGTGCAGAAGCCTGTCTTGCTGCCTGGCATCAGGCAGTCATGGCCAACCTCCACCAAGGCCTCAGAAGGCCACCGGAACCACCAGTCAGTGATGACAGAGTTTTATGCTGCTACAACATGCAATTTACCATGGCACAGACACTGAGTCAGGACCCAGACACAGGACCTAGCTATTGTGGGGGCAAATGCAAGGCAGACTCCTGAGCTGTGCCAGGCCGGGAGACCTTGCTTGGCTCCCGGGAGTCTGGTATTGGTGGATGATGGCTCTCAGGGGTCTTGGGGCAGGTGGGCCACCGTCAGCTTCCTGTAGAATCTCACGCACGTTCAGAGAATGTGCCCCTTCACCCAGTCTCTAAGCAACCGCCTTGTGCACTACAGGAGCAATCCATTAATGATCAGGTAGGAGCCCTCGCTGCAAGTAATTGCACCCTCCAGCAGGAGCTATGTCAAAACATGCCTGAAGGATTCCTCAAGGGGCTTGGCAAGGAGCCCCCTCCCAGCACCCTTCACCTCCTGTCTCTCCTCACTAGCATTTCCCACTCACGGGGATGGGCGCAGCTGGGGCACCCACACAGACCTCACTTCTTCATCTCTCTCCTCCAAAGCCACAGGACCCAGCTGTCACCCAGGTGATGCACACCACACTTCTGGATGGAGGTTTGCAATCAGGGCTGCCTGTGACAGCCAGTATGTTATGGGGCTGGTGTTAGACCGGTAGNTGCCTGACCCTGTGGTGGCGTTTGAAGAGTCTTCCTGGGTTTAGGGACAGGACTAAGGCCCACTTTGTGTTATCTCCCTTTGCCTCAGCTTCCTCACCTGTAAGCTTTGGAGCTATGTGATGAGTTCCCTCCTGTCCTTCTGGAAAGAGCCTTAATATGTAGCCCAGGCTGGCCTTGAACTGGAGCTCTTTCTGCTCCAGCCTCTCTCCAGTACTGGGACTAGAGTTGGGTGCTACCAGGACTAGATGGCTTGTCACATTTCAGCTGTGACCCCACTCTCTAGCACAGGCTCTAACACCTTTGAGGTCCCCAACACTCACAGGGCACATGGGACTTAATAGTCAAAAAAAAAAGTGAATTAATAAATAGTGAGAAAGTTTGGGTTAGGAGGGATCTCAGACACCAGGAAGATTTGCAAAGTCAGGGGGCAAGACCCCCAGGAAGGAGCACGTGGGGAGAGAGGCTATCACTTAGCCACAGCCTCCCAGCCTTCGAGCTTGCAGAGTCAGCTCGGAGTCTGGCTCCCTGGGCACCCATAGCACATGCTGAGCTGCTTGCTATTTGTTGAATGAAGGAATAAGACGAGACACACCAAGCAAAACCTCATCAGCAGCTCCCAAAGCTCCAGGAAGAGGAGGGGACTTTGGAAGCGTGCGGCAGGAAGAAAGAAGCGTTCTGGTGTCAACGCCAGATGTGTATACACACACACACACACACACACGCGCGCGCGCACGCTCCTCCAGTGACATGAGCGGCCTGGAAGGATTTACTCTACACTGAAGAGGAGCTCTCTCTGAAGAGCAGCTGGAGAGAGAGGGCCTGTCAACGTCTGCTCTGTAGGCACCCTGATGTTTACCCTGATGTTTGACTTGTGTGTGCAAGCATGTGTTCAAGTTCCTGCTTGCGGGTACCCGTGTATGTGGTGCACAAGCGATACACATGTGGAGGCCAGAGTGCTCCACCTTGTGCTTTGAGACAGCGTCTCTCAGTGAACCTGAAGCTCACTGATTAGTCCAGGCTGGCTGGGCAGGGAGCCCCAGGGGCCCTTTACTCTCCACCGGGGGTTCACAGGTGAATGCTCCCCCGCACACACCCTTTTAAGCTCAGCTCTTTGGGGCCTCACTATGTAGACCAGGCTGGCCCCAAATTCACAGAGATCCTCTGGTCTCTGCCTTCTGAGTGCTGGGATTAAAGGCGTGCACCACTGGCCTACCCAAATTCTCACATTGGTGCTAGGCATCCAACTCAGGTCCGTTGAGCACTTTACCAACTAAGTTGTCTCCTCAGCCTCTTGTTTGAATTTTTAAACGTATTTGTTATCTTTATCAGGGCTGTTTATTTTAATTCATATATTGATTAAGATTTATTTATTTTATGTATATAAGGGTTTTGCCTGCTTGCATGGACGTACATCATGTGTGTGCCCGCAGAGGTCAAAAGAGGCCATTGGATTCCCAGAAACTGGAGTTCCAGATGGTTATAAGCTCTTAACTCCAGATCCCTGAATCTGTTTTTAAACAGCAAGAATGTTTCGTGATTTAAGGGGGAAACTAAATGTTAAGAGGGCTTGAGGCAGTGGGGACGCTGGCTGGAGGCTGCTCCTGCTGCTTCTGCCTGAGGTGCTCTGAAAGGGCCTCTGGGCCTTGGGGCTGGCTGGGCAGCTGCTGGTCTCTTTCTTCATCCCTACAGGGCAGCATATGGAACAGGCTAGGGCCCAGCGGTGTTTACAGGGGGGAAACAGATAGACCTCCATGAGGGGAGCTGGGAGGAAGCCCATAGCCATGGAGGAAGAGTCTCCTACACTGTCAGCTGTGACTGCAGAGGCCCTGAACCCCTCATAAGCCGATTGCCTTCTCCCCCCTTTAATAAGTGAGTCCAGTGTGTGGCTTTCTGCGATCATGACAGAATAGTGAGCCTTGCTGGAGGCAAGGACAAGAGGAGAAGGCAGCCGGCACCTTAGATGAGAATGCATTTTCCCTGGAAGAGAATACAGGACTCCAAGGCGGGAGCATATCTAGTAGTGGGTGTCAACTTAGGCCAGCCAGGAAGGGACCGAGGAGCACAGGGGCCACACTCGGGGCTTTGACCTGGTAACTGGGGGGTTGTAGCATTCTCTACCTTCCAGAAAGATCTACCTGGAGGAAATCTGCCATTGAGGACTGTGAGGCTTCAAAGAGCGATATGTCTGGTGACATGTGTGTCCCCCCTCAATATCTGTGGTTCCAAGATAGCTGCTTGGAGGGGCAGGAAGACGGAAGCCCTCACCTTGTCTCTGACCCCCAAACACCTGAACTTTGATTTCTTACTTTGTCTCCTAGAATCTAACCAAACCACCATTAGGTTTTTATGCTCATTTTTAGAATTTAGAAAATCTGCTAGATAATTTTAGATTCCCCCCTAGATAATATTTAGAACAACACCAAATTGTTAAAGCAAGTCACTACTCACTCCTTCCTCATGCTCTCACTGGAGTTGCCTTTTCCTGTCTCCCCCCACCCCCCTCCAGCCAAACACACACATGCACACACATATGCACACACACACATGCACACACACACACGCGCGCGCGCAAACACACACACACACACACACACAGCGGTTACTCTCTCTTTCTCTCTCTCTCTCTCTGTTTGGCTTTTTGAAACAGGATTTCTCTGTATAGCCCTGGCTGTCCTGAAACTCAGCTGTAGAGCAGGCTGGCCTTGAACTCACAAAGATCCGCCTACCTTTGCCTCCCCAGTGCTGGGATGAAGGGCGTGCACCACTACTCTGGCGGCAGTTTTACTCTCATTGTTTAGCTTTGCTTTGTTTTATTTTCATACATTTGAGCATATTCTTTCTTACCTTAATTAACAACTTCGAAATTCTCCCCAAGGCATACAAGGTGTGTGGTTGGGGTGGGGTGGTGGTGGTGGTGGTAGTGGGGTGTCCTTGTGGGAGCCCCCTGCCTGTTGCTGGACTTTGCTGCCTAGACTGGGCTGTGTTTTGACTTCGTTATAAATGCTGCTCAGCTGGTGAAAAACTGCTCCAGTCTTGTCTAATTGTCCTGGGGCAAATGAGGATCTTCTTAGGCATTTTCAGACCATTTCCCCTGAAATATTTTGCCTAATTTTTTTGTTTATCCTGTACCTTTAGTATTCTTTTATATTGTACATGTAATACAGATGCATTTTCTACTCAAGATGCCTTTTATCTCTCTGTATAGTCCTGAACTATCAAGCCTCCCGCAGGTCACCTCCTGGGTGTTGGGATTACAGGCCTCTGCTACCACCCCTTGCTTGAACATTTTTTTTTTAAATAGGGTCTCACGTAGCCCTGGCTGGCCTCAAGGTCTTGATGTGGACACTGACAAATTTGCATCCACCTCCCCAGAGCTGGGATCATAGTGTCACCTGTTTTTTTTTTTTAATAATAAACAAAACACTTTTCTTTTTTTAAATATTTATTATGTATACAATATTCTGTGTGTATGCNCCTTTGGAAAAGCAGGCAATGCTCTTAACCTCTGAGCCATCTCTCCAGCCCCCACCAGGCCTGTTTTTATGCAGAGCTGGTACTCATACAGGCTGAGCAAGCCCTCTACCATCTAACTAGGATACTTACCCCGCCCTGAACTTTAAAAATGACATTGGTTTCCTCAAATCTTTCAGTCACTAAGTAGCAGAAGAATAGGAATTTTCTTTCTCCAAGGTACACAGGGTACACCCTGTTGGCACAGGGGCCAAATTTAGCAGGGCTTACTCTGGTCCTAAGCGTGCGAGGCGCTGAATTGAAAGCAGACACCAGGTGTGGCCAAGGCTTGGTGCCTCCCCTGTAGACAGCAGCCTGACCAGGATCCCAAAGTTCAGGATCCCAGAGAGTTCTAAAACCCAGGAAGGGAAGTGAGCTAGCCTGGCGGCCCTCCCCAGCTGGCGTCCTGCGGTGAGAGAGGATTGCAAAGCAGGGCAGCCCAGCGGGGAGTGGGGATGTGGGGACGCCAGAGTCTTCGGCACAGCCTAGTGAAGATGCTTTTCAGGCGGC
>LOEQ01002521.1:266418-277073 GCA_001685075.1 Bramus lutescens
AGAACTAATGGGCCAGGCAGTGTTTAAATGAATATAATTTGTGTGTTGTTATTTATGGGTATAAGCTAGCCGTGCGGGAGCTGGGCGGGATGAAAAGCAGGCCTGCTTCCCCTATCACTACATAACTGTCTCTACACAGTAGCTATGGATGCTGAGGAGAGGGAGTTGAGTTGTGTAATACCAAATATCCACTCAGGGTCAGGGGCTTGCAAGCGACTATGACATGCCACTTACAGTATGGAAGCTGAAGCTGTGCCAGGCATAACACTGATATCTGCCCTGTTTTGTTTCGCCAGCTGAGATAGACTGGGGTGGCAAAAGACAGAGAGCTGGCACTGAACGCTCTCTATGGCAGCTGTCGTATTTACCAATTATTTGGAAGTGGAATAAATATACTGATGAGGAAGCACAGACTTATGACCATCACCACTGCCATGTAGGCTGGGAATGGAGGGAAATCCAGGTCCCGTGAATTTCTAGCAGGCTCTGACAGTACCAAAGTTAGACACACAGCATCACCTTGACAGTCACCTCGTTTGCGAACCAGTGCAGTTGATGAGGCCTGCTCTAAGCAGTGAGAGAGAATGAGGCTGAAGACTGGACACTGAAGTGGTTTCTATAGGCAGACTGTGCTTACAACATGGCGCTGCAGAAGACCCCAAGAAGCTCTGCCTGTAAGGATGGACAACTGCAAAGCAGCGAGCTCTCTCCTCCTGCTTTGGGGCTCTATCATTATATATTTTAAGCAAGTGCAACACCTGCAGATATGGCATGTGAAGGCCAGCAGTCGTTTTCAAAGCACAAGGAGCCATGGTTTACAGCACAGGCTCCCTGGCTCTGAATCCCCATCTGTCAATGGGGACGGAGACATTGCTTATCTCCTCTATGTTCAGGGAACAACCATGGATAATTCAATTGCTTATACGCTGCAAGCATGAAAATTAAACAAAATTGGAATTTACCTTGAGAATAATCACATCTCAAAGGATCTCTCAAAAAGGAAATTCTGAGTTTAAACAATTAACTTTCTGTATTTTAGAAACAGATCCAGGAAGCAAACTATAAAAGATCCTTTTATTTGCATTTATTTATAGCAAAGAATACAGAATACACTTTTTATTAAAAAAAAATCAAGATTCTGTTCTATCCAAATTAAAAACAAAACAAAAAACCAAACAAAAATACAACCAAATAATCCCTCCCTCTCAAACAAAACGAACAAAACCAAGGTGAAAATCTTGAGTTCCCAGTGGAGAATCAATGACTGCTTGGCATCAAGGCCTTGAAAACACTGCTCTAAAGCCTGGGTTCTCTGGGGCAGTTCACCTGTGGACACGTCTACAAGTCCTTGGTTTCTACTGAGCGAAGAAGGATGCTGTGGTACACAAGCCAGGAACTCCTTCTTGCAAGGACAGGGACTGCATCTGACTCCTGCTCACAAGGTGAATCACAACGGGGTGAGGTCACGAGGGACCATGAGTGGGATTACCGACCTAGTAAAAGAGACCCCAGAGAGCTAGCTACTTCCTTCCACAGTTAGGAAGGGAGACTAGACAGAAAATCTTCCAGGGCCTCGTCTTAGATTTCCGGCTCCCAGAGCTGGGAGATATCAATGCTGTTGTTTCCAAGCAGTTTCCAGTGCTGTGCTTAGTAGAACAGGACAAAAGGTGGCTAAAGATGCATCCTTCTCTGTGCTGATGATAACTGCTATATAACTATATATTAATATATGTATTTCTTTATCATCTGGCTAACGGGTGGGTCTTCATGATTACTTGTGACCACACTGGGATCCTAACCAAATGGCCAACCCTTGGTCATTTTGCTGGCTCTTCTGGTGGTTGGAGCTGAGAATGCGGATACACTACAGTTTGCTGCTCTGGGGGAGGGGTCTGTACACTGAAGATTTACTCAGAAAGACTGCAGGCCAAACATCCTGCCTGGGACAAATACCTGCAGACACAAAAGTAGAGAGGACAGTTTGGTGAACTCTGTGTGCCCACTGCCAGTGCCAGTCATTAGCTCTTGTTTCATTTGTCTCAACCTCTTTCTTCTGAATTGTTTTGGTGCCAATTCTGGGCATCATAAATTTCATCTGAGTATTACCAAACTGGTGAGAATAAATTAAATTACAGGGTGACCCTTTGTACTATAAAAGCATTTAATGAAACTATGAAACAGTCTCTGACCTCTGTGAGTGCACCATTTTCTTGGTCTGCTAAGATAAATCCCTAAAGCGTTCTCTAACGTGGCTTTAACGTGACAAACACCTTGTAGGTATCACATACTAGGAGCCAACTCTGATCCTTTGCATGTGAGAGTCTCCGCAGGTGGCTGTATGTGACCTCTCAGCTTTGCTTGTTACCTCTCCTGGGCACAACCACCAGCCTCTTCCTAGAGAAACCCCAGGTCTTCAGTGCCCTTCATGCTCATGTCTGCCTCCACCCATCTACAGTGACTCTGGGACAGTCCCAAAGAAGAGGGCATTAGGAAGGCTCCGTGGGTAGAGAGAATTATTCAGAAGCATATCCAAGTAAGAACAGGTTCAGAATTCCCGACACAGGGTGGTGAGGGTATATGAACCGAAAGGCATCATGAAATGTCATGGTGACCGCTGTGACGGAGCTGACAGAGCCTCTGCACCAGGTGTGGCCAGAAGACAGCCAACACAACCCCAAGAAGACAAGGTAGGAGCCCGGTAGTAAGCGCCTGTAATCCCAGCACTTGGGAGGTAGAGTCAGGTGGTTCAGGAGTCAAGGCCAGCTTCATAACTATACAACAAGTTTGAGGCTACATGAGATCCTAAATAAACAAATGAACAACCAAACAACAAAAGGCAAGGCAGTGGTGATGAGGCCTTTGGAGGCCTGAGAAAGGAGAAATTATACAGGCTTTGAGTGGCGGCAAATGAGGGTGCTGTGTAAATGAGGGTAGGAACTGGGCATAGAAGGGGACGGGAGGACAAGACAGACAGGACTAACAGAGAACAGAGCAGAGGCAGACCACATGGAGGCTGCAGCCAGAGGCTTCCTGGGTGGAGTCTGAAGGAGGGCAGCCTGAAGAAAGCCCAAGCCTAGGCCACACCCAGGGCCATGAAGCAGCTGGACTGTGACTGGAAGGCTCAAGGGATGAGTGCCATGGTCCAGACAGAGGGAAAGGGCGGGGAACCAAGGAGGGAGAAGAACAAGGAGACTAGAAAGGGGAAGGGAGATTTGGCAGGGACCTGCAGGTACAAACAGCCACCAGAGTTGCCTCTGCAGAGGTCAGGTGTTGAGCTTCGTGACTTTTTTTTTTTAACTAGGAACAAAGAAGAGAAGTAGAATTCCATTTCCACTATGGGGTTGGTTCTAATGTGCCTTTATCTCTCAGTTGTGGTTTCTGCAGCCACGTCACCTCTGGGAATGGGTCTGCATAGCTGACTTCAGGGGCTTGAAGGGGCACCAGGGGACCGTTGAGCCAGACTGAGCGAGTGGTCTGAAGACTTGTCAAACTTTAATTCCATTTTCAAGCCCCTTTCTAATGGTCGGCTTTCGGTAGGCTTTTCTAATGCAGTTCCTCAGTTCTGCACTTTGATCTTAGCTCATCAGCTCTGTAAACATTAGACCCAGCAACAATGGCTTAGAAACAACCACAGAATCCTTGTCACCCAAGATGACCTTTCTGCATGTTTACCAGCTCCCATCCAGGGCCTACTGGTAACAACACCCTTGCCAGCCTCCAGGCCTGGGGCCCACACAGGCCAGGCGGGGCTGCTCCTTCCTGCCTCAAGGGAAACCAGCATACTCACTGCCCTCACAGGTCTCAGGAAACACAGAAGCCTCAAGAGTTTTGGGGCAAGAGGCATAATGAACCCTAACTAGAGAGCTCCATTCTAGCTTGCAGCCAAGCCAAGCCCCCATGCACAGCAATGTGTCCCCTCCCCTTGCATGTAGCACAGAGGGATGAAAACCTCCAGCGCAGAAACCGACTCCACTCTAGAAATGGGGCTTGAGTGATAAGCGAGGGCTTTATGATGGACCCAGAAAGCCATTTAGACAAGTTGCCTTAATGTGAGAAAGAAGGCACCAGAATGTCCACTCAGGGCCTTCTTGTATGGACCTGCACGGCCACCGCTACCAATGGTAACGCTCTCATCTTCCTCCTTCCTTGGGGCAAAGGCGGAGTAAGTGGAAGCCTAATAAACAAGACTTGCCCCAAAGCACTCCCACTGTTAGGACAAAGGTGACAATAAGAGAACAAGCATGCATCTGGCACATTACATACACACCCAGACACACAGACATGCACAGTCACTCTTCCACGGAAGAACCTCCACTGTCCCACTGTCCCACCAAGCACAGGCTGTGAAGAGGCAAGCCGGATTAGAAGGATGAGCAGGACATTTCCTACCCTGTCCTCAACTGTTGGAAAACTGGGCTAGAAAGTTGTCCTGTTTGTTGTCTTGTTTTTTTCTTGTTTTTTTCTTTTCTTTTTTTTGAGACAGAATCTCTTTACTATATAGCCCTGGCTGTCCTGGAACTCACTCTGTAAATCAGGCTGGCCTCAAACTTGCAGATTCACCTGCCTCTGCCTCCTGAGTGCTAGGATTAAAAAAGCCCATGCTACCACACAAAGCATTAATCTAACTTTATAGAAATGAGACACTAAATGGCCAATCTCAAAGGCTAGGTTTTAAATGATTTTACTTCTGAATTAAATTCATAATTTATAAGCCTATATAGACTCTTCTTAAAGAATTATATAAAATTTAATCAGAACAACTTCTATTCCTATAAAAGTTGTATCCTGGAAAGATTCTAGATTGGAAACACACATTCTGATTCAAGTAGAATGTGTCTGTGTGCAGCTGTTTGCCTAGCGTGTTCAAGACCCTGGGTTCAATGCCCAGCATTAGGAAGGGAGGGGAAAAAGGAAGAGTAGAATGTTTTATGGGCCATCCACGAGCAGTGGAAACCTCTGAGACTCTAGTTATCCAGAATGGTGCCTCCTCTAGCCCCTCAAACTCTCAACTCCGGAAGAAAGGAACTGTCTTCTGATTAAACACACAGACCTCAGTAGCTGAAGAACAGTTCTGGAAACACTCACTGTAGTGGGGCTGTCACAGGAGCCTTCTGCTTCCTCAAGAGAGCAACAGTAGAGAACGCCACACCCACTTTCTGAGGGGCACTCTTAATTTTCAGCTACAAGCTATTTGATTAAAACCAACTTGAAAACCAAACTAGCCTGAGAGGGAGGACTCCGCTGTCTGCAGCAAGAGCACTGTGCTCTTATCGAGTCAACGGGACCGCCAGGCTTCAGCATCTGTACCCTGAACACGTCCGATCCCCAGTCAAGACTGCAGTTTATCTCACTTGTCAACACAGCTCCGCCATCCAGTTCCTCTGCTGCAGATTACGAAACTAGTTCATATGCAATCGTCACGTAATGATTAACTTGCCCCTTCACAAGAGTATCCTCAGAGGAAAGTAAGCTCCAGACAGTAACGAACTCTTCAAGATACACTTAGAAATTACTTGTTTAGTTAGTTTATTTCTAGATCAGGATGGTAACTGAAAAGCAAAACCATTTCAAACTATTCACAGACAAATCACAAGCTTTGCTTATAGTGCTTATTTATTTATTTATTTTTCGGCGGGGGGGTCAGTAAAGAAGTTTGTGATGGCTCAGTGGGTAAGGGCTTATAATGCCAAGCTAACGGCCTGAGTTCCACCCTCAGGATCCATAGTGGAAGGAGAGCTCACTCCTGAGGGCTGATTCACCTACCTGCACACACATGCTGTGTCTACCCATACACCACACCTCTGCCACTTACACAAAACTAACTAGAAGATCAGCTCAAGGCCGCTCTTGGCTACAGGAAGAGTTGGAGAACAGCTTGGGTTATAGAGATCACATAGCAAAACCAAGAAGCACAACCAAACCAAGCAAACATCCCCTCAAGACCTTGTCTAACTCTCTCTCTTTTTCTTAAAGATTTATTTATACAACATTCTGCTTCCATGTATGCCTGCATGCCAGAAGAGGGCGCCAGATGTCATTACAGATGGTTGTGAGCCACCATGTGGTTGCTGGGAATTGAACTCAGGACCTCTGGAAGAGCAACCAGCACTCTTAACCTCTGAGCCATCTCTCCAGCTCCTGAGGCAAATTCTTAAAGAGGCAAATTATGAAAAAATCCAAGAGGTCATCCAGGACAAACAGGGTAACCCATCTCAATTCCTAGACCTCCTTACAAAGGCTCTTACAATAAACCAATCTGGATCTGAAGACCCCAGATGGAAAACAGCTCTGTACAACCCACCTCTCCCAGAGTTTCCCTCATAGTAGGGCCATACTCAAACATCTAGAGAAAGGACCTCTGATCCCACAGGCAGAAGTCTCAGCAATGGCCTTTAAGGTGTGCCATGGGAGAGATGAGAAAGCCAAAACCAAAAATATATGATGCTAGTGAAGGCCTTCTGAGTGGCCATAGCAACTGCCCAGGCTCCCTGGCCTTCCAAAGCCTGAGAACCTCTCGGTCCCTGTTTCAAATGCAGTCAGAAGGTTCTCTGGGCCTGGGCCTGTTTGATCCCTCATATACCACCCAGACCAAGTCCAAGGTGCCATCAAGAAGGGCATTAGGGTACTGACTGTGCCCATGTCACTCATGGCTGGCCTCCTGGATCTGGCCATGGATGATTGAGGGACTGGATTCCCTTGGCTTAATGTCTGCCACTTCTCAATGGGAGTAGACGTCACAGTGTCAGGGTGATCTGCCTCCCTCCTTCTGGACACCCGGGCCAACTATTTTAGTCCTGACAGAGATTTACAGACCTACATCTTCTTGCTCCCCTATTGTCAGGGTTGGGGGACAGCTTTACCAGCCTCCTCATCAAACCCCACCAAATATATCACCCAGGCTCAATACTCACACTCTCTCCTTAGCCTCAGCGGACTTAAGTCTCTGACCTTTTAAGAATCTTGTATGCTTTTTGGGCTGCCCACCACAGGGGCATCCCTGCAGCACCCTTCAGGGCCCCACCACATGTGCAATTCTACTCACTAAGACACTTGTACCTCTGTTCTTTTTGTCTCTCCCCTCCTACTGGGTAAGTGTCACTGTGGAGCTCCCTGCTTTGTTGACTTCTATTACAAAAGTCATATAGGTGTGCCAGGATAGCTTTCCCCGCAAACTGTAGGTGTAGCCTGGCTTCTGGTGGCCAGGATACCTTCCCCCCCAAGCTGTAGATGTAGCCTGGCTTCTGGTGGCCAGGATACCTTTCCCCCCAAGCTGTAGGTGTAGCCTGGCTTCTAGCGGCCAGGACATATTTCCTGCAGATCTATAACATCTACAGGTGTAGGCTGGCTTCCAACATGTGAAACGAGATGCTACCCTTCTTGACCCCCATTCCCTGCTTTTCTTAATCCTACTGGTTGCACCCTGCCTTATAAACTTGTCTAGATTTCTTCAACAACAGAGCCAAGAGATTTCTAGCCAGCCTTTTAAACAGTTACTATTACAAGATTGCCAACCCCTAGCTACAGAACCAGAGACCCGTGGCACCTGGTTCCATCCTGATGATGGAGATCAAGATGGCCCCAAAGAACCTTAATGTCCTGATTCAACAGGAAGTAGTCTAATGATAACATCACCCTCTTCCCCGTGACCTGGTTGTTTATCAATAAACATAAAACGGGGGGAGGTAAGCCCCTTGAGCCACCCAGGCCCCTCCCCCAAGGACCTCTAACTGCCGGGTTCCACCCACAGAACACTCTAACTGCCCTAACTGCTGGACCCTGACCCCACCCTACAGAGTAAAAAGCCCGATCTCTGGACACAAAATCTCACCAGTCTCTACCCTGAAAAGTTCTATCCCCCTTAGGAAAAAACTCTATGAAAGCTCTCTATCCTGTTCAGTTTGCTGGTGTTTCTTGCTCAAGCACAGGTAGCCACCCTCCTGGTTTCTTTCCTCCCAATAAATCTTATGTGAGGTTTGTTGTGCGGTATGATGTAGTGGTATTCCTTGGCTTCCAGGTGCCAGGATACCTTTCCATTTGAGCAGCAATGTTTACAATCACCCCTGCATGGCCGTCTGGACCCAAATGAAGAATGTTTAATTATCAGTGTAGGATCCACTCTGTGGTTCCAGGCCTGGCTTCATTTGGTTTTGGAGCCCAGGGGTTCGTGGGGTGGTTAATAGACAGGTGGGTTCTGTAGGTTCCTACCAAGAGATCTGGTTGAAACTCTGGTTAGGATTCCATGAGGTCTCAGGTCAGCAAAGGGGGTGGGTGTTTCCAGAATTTGGTTTTATTAGTAGCTCCTTGTATTTCCAGATTTTTTTTTAAGATTTATTTTTATTTTGTATGTACTAGTGTTTTGCCAGTGTGTGTGTTTGGATACTACCATATGCATGCTTGATACCCACAGAGGCCAGAAGAGGGTGCTGGATCCCCTGACGCTGGAGTTGGCTGGGAACCTAACCAGGTCCTCTGAAGAGGAACGAGTGCTCTTAACCCCTGAGCCATGTTCCAGTCCTCTTGGTTGTTTTTTAAGCTGCAATTTCTTCAGGCATCTTTTCAAATGTCACACTGCATTACAAATGTTGACATGTAACCAGTCTGGCATTTCCACATTCACACCAACAGAAAAAGCTTAGGAGAGATAATAAAATACAGCAGCAATAAAACATGAGGGCATCCACTTTTTCTGCTCAGTTTGAACCTAACTTATTCCCATTTAGAAAACCGTCTGTCATTTCGTCTGACCTACAAACGCCCATCTCGTTCCACTCATTTTCTTACACTTCTTGTCACGTGACCCACACCTTTACCTGATAGAATCACAACCTTGCTGGAGCCAGGGTACAGGATTCTCTGTGTGCCATCCTCTTGGCTACCACAATACTGCATAGGTGTCTGTGTTTTTTTTTTTTATTGTACTCCTAATGATGGTGTCTGATCCTGAATACTGCTGGTGAGGATGAGCTGGAGATCCCTTCATAAGGGTTTCATCACTTCCCTGAAAATTTCTCAAAAAAAAAGAAAAGAAATATGCTTTTCACCCATTCCACTGCATTATCATATTACATCACTAAGTCAAGTCAGACTTTTTACTTGAGTCTAAACCAGTGGTTCTCAACCTGTGGGTTGTGGCCCCTTTGGTGTGGCATATCATATATCCTGTAATCTGATATTTACATTATGACTCATAACAGTAGTAAAATTACAGTTATGAAATAGCAACAAAATTCTATAGTTGGGGATCACCACAACAGAAGAAGCTGTATTAAAGGGTCACAGCCTCAGGAAGATTAAACAAAGTTAGAAAACGTTCCTTTGCAGGCATCTTGATGCTACATCCACATGTATGCTACTTAATGGAATAAAAGTCTATGTAATTGGTAGTCAACTTCAGTTCATACTCTTTTGAGCGACCAGCCAAAGCTGGAAAGTGAACTGTGGTCATGTTTTTTAAATGGCTCTTCATAGCTCTGAGGAGACTGCAAGCACAAAGCCCTTTCTGGTGGCGTCATCTTGACTCTAACAGAGATGATAATGTTGTAACCGTCTATGTAGCTCTCTTGCTGGGGTTGAATAGGGGCTGATGTGAACTGGCCAAGGTTTGCTAGAGCCACAGTACAGGCCTTTATGTGTGGAACCCCCTTGGCTACTGGGATACTGTACAAGTGGCCATCTTGTCACAGTCAGATCAAGATCTCCAGTTCCTGATGGTACTGGTGAGGAAAGACAGTCAATGACTGAGTGATGCTACTGATCTTTAGGCACCTGTTTACTGGTGGTGCACAAGGGTGTGATCGGAATAGATCTCACTCTCTAACATCAACACAGGTGTAATGGTTCTGATTTCATTCATGCTTTTGTAAGTGCCCTGGAGGTCCTGATGCTGCTCAGATGTACTCAGGTCCTGGACTGCTGTCTCCATCACTCTCAGAGAGCATGCATACTCAGTGTTTGGTTGTGTTCATCAGCTTCTTTAAGACTCTTGAGTCAGACAGGGTTTTGGAATTCTCTATGTTTTTGCTGGTGACTTCCTTCATACAGAGCACAGAAGACGGTTGACACACTATTGTCAGAGCATATGCTAGGGCTATTACTTCCAGCAAGCCAACTGAACACTATCACAATTCTTTTTGAGAAAATGGAAATGAAACAATGGGTCTTGTTAGGTTTTTTGTTTGTTTGTTTGTTTTAGTTTTTCAAGACAGGCTTTTTCCTTAGCTTTGGAGCCTGTCCTGGCACTTGCTCTGTAGATCAGGCTGACCTCGAACTCACAGAGATCCACTTGCCTCTGCCTCCTGACTGCTGAGATTAAAGGCATGTGCCACCACTGAGGGTCTTGTTAGTTTTAAGGACACTTTCTGTTTTATAATGTATCAGGGAAGTAGAAACAAATGATCAAGCTTTGTTGAGGACCAAAGAGAATCTTGAGCAAGATCTTGAACAGCCACCTGCTCTGGCCTGTTCTAACCACAAGATGTTCTTTTCAGATAAGCTTTTCAAAAATGTTGCAAAATGTTTCTTTACTTCTGGGAATCGGCCGCGGGTGAGCGGTTACAAAAACATGGGCCAAGACCAACCCTATCTTCATTTCCTCTTGGCTGGGATGACCGGTTACAGGAACATGGGCCAAAACCAATCCTATCTTCATTTCCTCT
>LOEQ01002521.1:290925-302147 GCA_001685075.1 Bramus lutescens
ATTGCTGGAAATTGAACTCAGGACCTCTGGAAGAGCATTCAATGCTCTTAACCACTAAGCCATCTCTCTAGCCCTGGGGACCATTCTTATTTAAATATCACAATCCACTTATGTGCCTGTCCAGACACACTATGGTTGGTTGATCACCCTGGTGGTCATTTGAGGCTTGGCAGGTATGGGACCACCCTCTGCCAGTGTCTCAAGAGAGGGTGAGACCAGCCTGGAAAACACTGAGCTGACACTCTGAAGTCATCAGGTTTTGTGAAGTAGAACTAACACACCACACCTTACAGCAAGTCAAGGATCAGCTGTGGAAGATGAGCCATGTAGAGAGCAACCAGAAGGTCAACTCTCCTTTCCCAGATATGAGCATAAGGCTTTGAACAACATCACACCACACCTGAGCTGCAGGTTCCCATCTCCAAGACACACACACACACACACACACACACCAACCCACACAAAGGCTTGGCAGGACTCTCCTCCAGGGAAGATTTATGGGGGAGATGAATGAGAATGGCCCCCATAGGCTCATATATTTGAAAGCATAGTCATCAAGGAGTGGCACCACTTGAGAAGGGCTAGGAGATGTGGCCTTATTGGAGGAAGTGTGTCACTAGGGGTGGGCTTTGGGCTTCAAATGCTCAAGCCAGAGGCATGCTAGAACTCTCAGTTACCTCTCCAGCACCATGTCTGCTTGTGTGCCACCATGCTCCCTGCCATGATGATAATAGACTAAACTTCTGAACCATAGGCCAGCCCCAATTAAATGTTTTCCTTTATAAGAGTTACTGTGGTGGCTGGGCATGGTGGAGCACACCTTTAATCCCAGGATTTGGGAAACAGAGGCAGGTGGTTCTCTGTGAATTTGAGGCCTGGTCTACCAAGGTGAGTTCCAGGATAGCCAGGACACAAAGAAACCCTGTCTTGAAAGAAAGAAAAAAAGTTGCCATGGTCACCCTGGTAATTGTGTCTCTTCACAGCAATAGAACACTGGCTAAGACATGCCGCTTAGCCAAAGAGATGGAGAAGGGTGGACGCTAGAACGCAGAAGGTTCTGCTATGGTCTACAGGGAAAACATCCTCCAATCCCCAAGGTCAGCAAAGCAGAAACAATGTTTCTGAAGTCCTCCCTTGGTTTCAGAAGAGCATAGTGTATGGCCCAGCTCATGTGGGTCAGTAGCAAAGCCTGAGTCTAATCTGTGCCCCAGCCCCTGAGGGAAGGCAGAGAATGGAGCACGGACAGACGTCATTCTGCCTTCCCAACAAGCATCTGGCATAGTGCCTTTAAACTTTGAAATTTTTGTTTCTTTTTCATCATTTTCGTCAGTCATCCTTGGGGCTTTATAAATAGAACCACTCAAACGTAGGAAGAAGCTCAGGCGGCCAGTCTGAATATTCAGCACAGGGTTCAGAGCCTGGGGAAGGGCAAAGTGGGTGGATTAATGGCCAGACAGAGCCACCAGCTACTTCCTGGGGCCCAAGGGAGAGGAAACCCTGCAAGGAGGACAACAGGTGCTGACATTCAGGGTTGCAGGCTCCAAGGGGGCTCCAGAAAGGGCTGCGCCTGCCTCTAAGCAACTGTCTTTTCATCTCCCTCGAGAGCCCCGAAGTTCTCTATCCACCAACCTCACTCCTTTGATGGCACCCCTTCCCCATCAGTAACCTTTCCCTAGAATCCAGGCCTAAGCCGGGGTGCAGCCCCCTGACTTCATGTGGCCCTCAGGCTCCCTTCATGTGAGACCAGCCACCAATGGGTGCAACTATGTAAACACTGTACTGAGATACCACAGGGTATCTCTGTGTGGCTGCAGGAGGCTGGGAGCCATGCCTTTAGGGTGTTTATAGTTGCTTGGGAAGTAGGGGGGGGTCACTGTCATAGGAGACTGGAGGTGCCATCACCTTGCTCCTCTATCCCCTCCCATTGGCCCCATTCATCTGAACATGGCTGCATGGGCCTTGTCTTAGTTCCTCCATGGTCTTCAGCTTCCTGCCCTGGGCACTTCCCTTATGGGTCCTTCCCTTATGGCCCTTCCTGTCACCTCCCATGCCTGCAAATTTTCCTTTCTCCTTTATGACCTATCCATCTGTCTCTCTTCCATCTCTGCTCCTTTGGAATTTTGGGGGTTAGGGACATGGCCTTTCCCCCTAAATGAAGGAGAAGAATTGTGAGGGCCCAGAATCTGGAGGTGGAGAGGTCCAAGTTTAGGCAGAGGATGTCATGTGTGAAAGACCTGGTGCCCAGTCACTGTGCCCAGCTCAGCTTCTGGGGAAGGGGAGAGCCACGCAGAGGCTTTGTGGTGGCATACAGGCTCCGAGGAGGTGGCGAGTCAATGATAAGGCTGGAGTTGGGCTAGGCAAGAAGTAGAAATGGGGACTTGGCAGTTGTGAAAGGCTCTGACCACACAAGCGGCATCTGCCTCAGCCGAGACCCTGGGGACAGGCTGGACGGCTGCCCAGCACAGAATTGACCTAAACTCCGGCAGGCAGTGACAGCAAATGGGCTGGAAGCCAGAGCTGGTGGAACCTGACATCAGACAGTGTCAGGAAACAGGCTGAGTGAGTGATGGGAACCGAGGTCACAGGCTTCCTCAGAGAAGCCCCCCTCCACTCCACCCCTCCACTCCACTGGTATGTTGGCTCCCTATGTTGGCTCATGTTGAGCATGAGCAAAGTCCATAACCTAATCAATGGATGTCACCACACACCCCTCCCCCATCAGCAGAAACTGTGGTGCTGGTCCCCATCCTGTCCCAGAGCCCAACTCAGCCATGGCCAGTGTTGAGTGGTTCAGGGATACTGGGGCCAGGCCTGTCTGTGGGATGACCAGCAAACACCTTTGGAACAAACAACTGTACAAATGGACAGATTTTGGGTGTCAAACTGTACCTAAAGGGAAAGGAGCCCAAGGTATCACAAAACCCACAGGATAGTGGTTATATGGTGAGGTCTCCTCCATCAGGGACCTGATCTTCAGTCTCAGGAGTCTAGATATTGTTTCCCAAGGGTCCATGGGGAAGGAACTCTGGGTCAGAATGGAAGCCAGGCACCACAGGACATACCATGGTGGACCATTCAGGCCCACTGGATGCATCTGGTTCTCTCATATGTTGCCTCTGACATTTAGGGTTCAAGACACAGTATGGCCACTCAGTCTGTGCCAAGTAGTGTAGACTGAAGTTTCTGTCCTATCCCATCCCACAGCTGTTCAGTTCCAAAGAAACACACAGACATTTTTATTAATTATAAACTGGCCTATTAGCTCAGGCTTATTATTAACTAGCTCTTACAACTTAAATTAACCCATAATTATTATCTATGATTAGCCACGTGACTTTTCTCAGTGGGGCATTTTCATCTCGCTTCCTCTGTGTCTGGCTGGTGACTGTGTCTCTGCCTTCCTCCTCCTAGAATTCTCCTCATCTGGTGGCTCTGCCTATACTTCCTGCCTGGCTACTGGACAGTCAGCATTTTATTAAACCAATATGAGTGACAAATCTTTACAGTGTACAAGAGCATTATCCCACAGCAAAGTAGTAAGGTGGGGTCTCTAGGACAGGACATGTGGGACCAGGACAACCCACATATACCTTTCCTTATCCATGATGGCTGAACTTATGAAGTTGGGAGTGGAGGCTGTCTTGCATCTTTTTTCCCCCTCCTTGCTAGAATGCATCATTTGGTAACTGTCAAAATGGAACCTTATCAGGAGCTGAAGGGATGCCTCAGTGGTTGAGAATACTCACTCACTGGCTGCTCTTCCAGGGGACCCAAACTCAATTCTTAGCAACCATAAGGCAGTTTACAACCACATGCAACTCCAGTCCCAAGGAATCCAATGCTCTCTTCTGGCCTCTAGGGGTACCATGCACACATGTGGTGCACAGATATACATGCATGCAAAATACACATGTAACATTTTAAAAATGAAAACAAGGAACTGATAAAGTTCTGACATGCATTTTCATTGCCTCATGTTCTTTAAAGATTCATTTTTATTGTGTGTGTGTGTGTGTGTGGTGTGTGTGTGTGTGTTCATATAAGTACAGGTGCCCACAGAGGCCAGAGGACTGAGATATCCCTGGAGCTCCATCTAACATGGGTGCTGAGAATCAAACCCAGGTCTTTTGGAAAAGCATTTCATGCTTTTAAAAGCAGAACATCTCCTTGGGCAGGAGAGGTGCATGCTCTTAGTCCCAGCACTTGGGAGACAAAGGCAGGCAGAGCTCTGCAAGTTCAAGGCCAGCCTGGTCTACAGAGTGAATACCAGGACATCCAAGCTCACACAGAGAAACCCAGTTTCGAAAAACAAGCACAAAAGCTGAGCCATCTCACCAGTGCTCTCACGAGATTTTTTTTTTCTCCTTTTATATTTGGCTCCATTTAGAAGTTGAGTTTGGAATTTTTTTCCTTCAAATTTTGAAGGCTAAAAACTTTAGCTTTTTCAGTCTGAAAATATTTAGGATTATTTTGTCCCCAGATTTTAGATGTTCAACATATCTGTACAGTACAAAAGTCTCTGTTCATGCATCAGTCCTGGCTCTAAGTTCTTGGGCATGTCCTTTGGAGTAAGAAAGACGTCGGTCCATCCTCAGTGTCTCCTCTTTCCACTCCTGCTTTGTGCTGCGTTCTAGAAGTCTTCAGCTCTGGCCTCTGACTCATTCCATCTGGTCGGAATTGTTGGTGCTGCTGCTCAGCCCTTTCCTGAGGTCTTTGAACGTGTCCAGTCTCCACTTGAGCTATTGAGGACACTGTCTTGTGCATCTCTCAAAGCGCATTTATTACACCTGTTCTGAATTCTTACTCCTAGTCAGTCCTTGGTGATTGGTTAGACCCTCCTCCTCACCCTTGCATGTTCCATAAAGCCCCATTCCTGTCTCTCTCCAAACCCCACCCACTCAGAGAGTCTACAAACAAAGAATAGGCATCAAAGAGCCCAGTTCTGCATTCTTGGTGACTATTGCAACTTCCTCCCCATTACCGCCAGTAGCCCAAATCCCTGCTGAAGTGCTCATCCTATGGCCATATGTGGGCACAAACACAGCTTGTGGTAGACATGTCATCACCCCTCACCTACAACCTATAAAGTCCTCTTGCAAATTCAGGGGTGCAGCTTCTCCAGCCTCAATCTCTGGGACTGGAGAACTCACCCAGGAGTTACTTTGCTCAAATAAACCTGTTGTTCTACTTTTTTGTCTTGATCTGGCTTACTGTGTCAGTGGAGAAACTTATCATTGGAGAGCAGAAAATCTATTACTTGGGTCTGCTTTCCTTGTTTTGGAGCCAGCTGCCTCTCATCCATGGTGGTTGTCAGCCAAGACCAACCAATGCGTTTTTAAAAACCTCCCTGATTTTGATCAAATAGTGATAATTAATTTCCTCTAAACACCATAATTAGTATTCCAAAACTAAAGTAACTTGCTTCCCTGATTTCTGCTCCCACCCCTGCAGAAGGAATAATGGCCTGAAGAGATGCAAATCTGCAGGCAGAGGTGGTGCATGTCTTTAGTCCCAGCACTCTGAAACTCAGGTGGATCTAAGTTCAGGCCCACCTGGTCTAGACAGTACAGCCAGGGTTACACAGAGAAACCCTGAAACAAAAACCAAAAAGAGAGAGAGATGCAAATCTGTTTTAAAATATGAATTTATTAATTCTTTCATGCAACATATGTTGATCATATTCACCTTCCCCCTAATATGTTTATTGATCATCTACCATTCTTACCTCACTTGTTACCCCTAGCAATGGCCTATCACAAGCCAAAAAAAGAAAACTTGAACATCCTTCCTCCCCTCCTTTTGCCCTGTAAACGGGTGGCAGGCTCTGAGTCTTACAGGGATCGCACCTCTGCAGGTTTTTCTCCCAAATAAAGGCCCCCACTGTCTTAAGTCCCTTGTTTGGGTGTAATGTGGTTTGTTCCTGCCTCAACTCTTGCTGAAATGTGCTGGAGGCAGTGTTCCCAGCAAGAGATAAAGGAGGGTCTGGAAATTTAAACCCACCCGGAAAGCAGGGACAGGACCCTGTAAGACAGGCTGTCCCTTGCTCCTGGGGGTTTTCCCACTCCAGGACCTTAAATGGGTTACAAATGACTACAAACTACAGGAAGAAAAGCCCATGGGGGCACATAGGAAAAGAGCCCATCCGAGGTCCCAATTGGGACCCATGAGGGAGAAGGGGAGGGAGTCCAGGGGAGGTCCCCTCATCCTCCATGGTGGTGATTTATCTTCTCTAGCAAACTGGATCCATTTTGTTCTCCTTCCTCTATGTGAGTTGCTTCTCCTTCCCCAGTGTCTGTGTGGCCTCTGCCTTGGACTCTTGCCTCTTGTTCCCGGGTCACCTTCACTTTCCTTGACCATAGGCTGCTTTCCATCCCTGGGGACGGCTGCTTGCAGGTTCTCTGCCTGTTACTTCACTTTCCTGGCACCTACCACTGTTGTTCCCTTTGGGTTTTGGTTCTCTTCTCCAATGTTCAATTCTTTTTCCCACAGGATGAACTCAGGGCTTCCTAGATGGTCACATCCTACTCAAGAATCCATTGCAGCAGTGCCTCCAGGAGAAAATAAAATGTACATACAAACTAAGATGTACATGTGTACATGCATGTGTGTGTGCGCGCACACACGCATGCACACACTCCCACACATATGCTCACATATACACGCTCACACATGTGCTCATGCACATACATTCACACAGGCACTCACACATGTGCGCATGCGCGCGTACACACACACACACACACACACACACACACACCATAATTAACCCAGGCTTGAGTATGCTTATGGCTCACACCACAGTGTCTTATTGTTCCCTGCTGTCTCCATTTGTAGGACAGTCAGTAAACCACAACTAGTACCTCAAACTGTGCTCAAACTGTCATTGTCCCTGGACATCACCAGTCTTGTGGGACCCTGCCTAATTCTTCAAGCCAAGTATCCACACTTTCTTTCTACCCCAACAAAACATACTTTGTGCTGGGTGTGGTGGTCAGAGCAGGTAGATCTCTGAGGTCAAGGCCAGCCTAGGCTACATGGTGAATCCCGCAACAGCCAGGGCTACACAGTGAAAGCATATCTAAAAAACAAAAACAAAGAACAGTAGCAAAAATAAACTTGCTTCTGTCCTCTGCTTGGCTCATGTGTACTTGGTGATGGGAAAGACAACCTGTCAGTGGCTCCTTCGCAGACTCCTAGGAAGGGAATGTATTGTAAAAGCTCCCCAAAGGCCATGTGTTGAAGGCGTGGTCCTAATGGTAATATGGGGAGGTGGGACCTGTAGGGCATGGGGCCTAGTGGAAGGAAGTTAGGTTATTGGGAGGGGGATACTCAAAGAGACCCCCCGCCCCTCCTCTTCACCTGTCTTTTCACACCCCAGGCACAAAGTGAACGGTTTGGCTCCACCACATGATCCCACCATGATGCTCTTCTTTATCCCAGGCCCCAAACCAAGGAGACCAACAGTCCATGGACTAAACCTTTTGTCTTAGTCTGTAATAAACCAAAACAAACTTTTGCCAAAATAAACCTTTCTTTTTAATGTCATTGTCTGGGGTGCTTTGTAACAGTAAAAAAATTTAGCAAAGGCATCCTGCCAGGCCCTCTTGATTGCCAAACTGACCCTGGAGCTTGGGGTCCCTCCTTTGCAGCAGCCACCCTTTTCCCACAGTCCTCTTCTCTGTGGTCCCAACCCCTCCCCTGTCAAAACATTTTCGTTAGCAGTGCTAGCTTATCAGCTTTCTTGTCTTCAAACGTGAATTTAATATATCTATGTACTTTCTAAGGAATTTGGGATGGTTGGGGGGGCTGAGGGTAGGTTGTTTGTGTGTGTGTATGTATGCATGCACATGTGCATGCACGCCTGCTTGTCTGTATGTACGCCATGTACATGCAGGTACCTGAAAAGGGCATTGTATCTCCTGAAACTGGAGTTACCGATGGTTATGGGCTGTCTGGTGTGGGTGATGGGAACTGAACTTGGGTCTTATGCAGGAGCGTTATGAATGCTATTCTTGGTTGTCAATTTGACTACAACTGGAATTAACTAAAACCCAAGCTACTGGGCATACCTATCTTAAGTAAATCATTTGAAGTGGGAAGAACCACTTCTAATCTGGTTCTTAGAGGTGGGAAGATGAACCTTTAATCCTCATCTTTTGAGGGGGAAGATCCACCTTTAATCTGGACTACACCTTCTGCTGGAAGCATATATAAAGGTCATGAAAAAAGAAAGCTCTCTCTCTCCTCTCTCTCTCTCTCTCTCTCTCTCTCTGCCTGCTATCACCCTCACTAACAAGTTAATTTCTTTACTGGCATTAGAGCCTACTTCTTCTTGATTTGGGCATACACTGAAGACTAGCTGAGACATCCAGCTTTGTGGACCAAACAGCTACTGGGTTCGTGGACCCTCTGTTTATAGGCAGTCATTCTCAGCTGGACAATAGCCTGTAAGTCATCCTCATTAATTCCCTTTGTCTACATATCAAGAGATTCATTCTTTAAATTCTGTTACTGTAGAGAACCCTGACTAATACAGAAGTTGGTACCACGAATGGGGTTGTTGCAAGAGACCTGACCGTGTATTTGGGGGAGGATTGTGGAGGGACTTTAGAACTTTGGACTAGAAAAGTTATTGAGTGTTGATATCTCAGTGGACTGTTCTGTAGTAACTTAGAAGATAAGAATATTGCCAGCAATGCAGAAATGGAGGCCTGGCTTGGTAAATTTCAGAAGGAAGTTTAAAGGCTCTATCAGGGTTATTTCTTGTTTTGAATTAAGACTGTGGTTCTGGTCAGCTGGGGCTGAAGAATCAGCTGTGATTCACAGGGGACCAGAACCACTGAACTGAAGCCTTTGCTTTGCTGGGATGCTTTATGATGGTCAGCTGGAGCTGAGAAACTGGTGGTGATTAAGAAGAGACCAGTGTCCTTGAGGTGAAATCTTTGGGAAAGTGTTCCCTAAGAGTCAGCACATAGAAGCTGTGTTCCCGACACAGCTAAGGTTGTACCTCATGCTGGAGCTGAGCTTGGTAGTCTAAGAAGCCTACAGTGGGTGCTGGTTTTGAAGGCATGAAGGGGGTCATAGAGAGCAGCTAAGGCTTGGCTCTGTGTGGTAGTGTTGGAGTCTCCAAAAAGAGCCCAGAAAAGGGTGTTGGTGAAACTGCAGCCCAATTGTAGCATTGAGATTCCAGTACCATGGGGTGACCATCAAGAAGAGCAGCAGCAGGGGAGTGGAACCAACCAGAGCCTAGAAGACAAGCTGTGTGTGCTGCAGAAGGCAGAGCCAGAGAAGTGACTCAGGCCTTTTTGAGGAGCCCAGAAAATCACAAGTGGGGCCCAGTCACTGGGCATTGTGTTATTTATACTGTTGGAAGTTTGTTTTTGCTTTGTTCAGATTGTGCTGTGCCTTGGTTCTTTCCTCTTGAAGTGAGAAAGTATTTAACTTAATTTGATTTTTACAAGAATCCACAGTTGAGATATTTCTAACTTTTTTTTTTTGAGACAGGGTTTCACTGTAGTTTTAGAGCCTGTCCTGGAACTAGNCTTGGCAGCTGCAGTGCACAATCTTCTCCACCAGCTTGTCCACCCTGGGCACCTCCTCATGGCCGGGACACTCCAAGGTCACCTGGGTGGGGCAGAAGGAAGGGAAGGGATATTTGTTCCCTTGGGCAGGTGTTAGAGACTCCAATAATAACACATCCTTGGAGACCAAGAATCCCAGAGTCCACCTGCGCCAGCCCAGTGTGTCCTGTGGACCCATGGGGGTGGGGGGGTCTTAGCCTGTAACAGTGAGAGGGGACTGAAAGACTGCACTGTTTGTAACATGGGTGGAGGAGCCTCAGGAATATCTGCGATCCTCTACAAATCCCTGTGTGTATTCCCAGCAGGAACCCTGCCGCTCACACAGCGATGAAGCCCTGGGAAGGACCCAAGACCTCCTGCCTGCCGCAGGCCAGGGACCGAGAACCCTACTCACAATCTCCCACATGGACTGGGCCGGCATACAGGAGTCACAGTGCACCAGGGACTCTGTGGACTGCGGAAAGGTGTTGGGAACGCTGTAGCTGAAGCACTGTCCCAGGCACGCCCTGCGGGAGGAAACGGCCCTGAGCCAGGATCTCCAAAGGGGAGGCAGGAGTGAACCATCCTGGTTTTCCTTCCCCATCCCTGGGTCCCGGGCTTCACCCTCTCCCTCCCCCAAAGCCCCACCTGTTCTGGATGGACTTGGCCTCACAACCGTTGTGGCCCACAATCTGTGTGATGTTCTTGGCTTCGCACCAGGCACTCTTGTCCGGAAACAGAGCCAGCTTGTTGATGGGTGGTGGGGCAGCCAGCAGCATGACAGGGAGGACAGCTCTCACCAGGACCCAAAGCATGGTGCCTGTGACGTCCAGAGCCCTGGAACTGAGCACAGGTGGCAAGAGAGGTGCAGGATAGCCCAGGTTAGGTGGTGGGGAGCAGGGTGTATTCCAAGTGCGGGTTCTGGACCTCGGGCTCAAGGCCAGCTCTCCACAAACAAACCAAAAAAAATATTTTTTTGAGACATAGCCTCATGTAGCTCAGGCTGGCCTCAGGTCTGTATCCAAGGATGAGTTTTAACTCCTGGTCCTCCCAATCCCACTGCTGGGTCCTAACCCCAGAGTCAAACACTTAAAAACAAAGGTCTCTGGTTCAGGAGTAAGGCACTAATTCCAGAGCTGGCCACAAGATGGCGCTGCAGGACAGAGTCTGTGTGTATAGGAGCCGCTCAGAGGGGGACTTCTGCCACCTTCCCCAACTTTAGCTTCTGTAGGCTTCATTCACCCCCTCTCCCAATCCCTCACACATACATCTCAAAAATAGTGAAGGGGGTTTCAGAGAGACCTGAAAAAAGGGAAGTGCTTATAAAGGCAGGGTGTCCCCAAACCCCATCTGAAACAGGACACTGGAGAAAGAAAGGTATGTATGTATGTATGTATGTATGTATGTATGTATGTATGTATGTATGATGTATGTATGTATGTATGTATGTATGTATGTATGTCTCTATCTGTCTGTCCATCTACCTATCTATATCTATTTGCCATATATCTATCATTATCTACCTATACTTATCTATCTATCCATCTATCATCTACCTATCTATGTATCTATCACCTATCTATCTTCTATCATCTATCCATCTATCACCTATCTATCTATCATCTATCATCTATCTATCTATCAATCATCTATCTATCTATC